>JARK01000246.1:6983-22501 GCA_000688135.1 Ancylostoma ceylanicum | reverse complement strand
GGGGGGGGGGGCTAGTGGGGAGGAATATGGAAGGACAGGTTTAGTTTTCCGTCCTTCCGTTTTGATAGACAACAAAATCGCATTATGGCCGTGGCTTTCTTCACTCTTTTCTATCAATATCTCTGGGCCTAGATACATCGCCATGATTACCCAGGGTAAACGTGTTGATGCCCGTGCTGATGATTTGTAAATATGGGGTGCTAACACGTTCACCCTAGGCCACACAGTTGCTTGAAAATTACGCAAAAGTGATTGTTTTCTCCACGCCTCAAGAAGCAGTTGTATAAAGTGTTAGGAAACTTTGTTACCTTAAGAGATCGCGTGATTGGCGTGTGTGCAGCATTGCTTGGATAAAAAATCAAGTGCTGGAATGCAATATCAACAGTAAAAATAAAATATTCTACAAAGTCATCGCCCATTGCTATTGCGATATGTCTACATATAATGGATACGAGTTCGATCGGGCGCATCTCACAAACTACTTAAGAATGAAGAATAACTGGCAGATTGCTAATGTTGTTGGTTTTTGAAGCATCAAGACCTGATCATCGATGCTCAGTCGCAAATCCGTCGTAATCCATTGTTGACATCCATGAGATTCTTCATGGGGGATTTAACCTCTTTTGCCACTAGGCAGACATCGGCTCTTCGTTTGCATTGGACTCGTCAGTGTTATTATTTTATTTATTATATAATTAATGTAGTAGTAGAAATTAATTTTGCACCAAATATCCTTCCTACGCTCTTGAATTAGAGACTATGAACTTTTGATCCTTCTTCATGGACGCACTCCGACCAATGTCAAAGTTAGCATTGTATTTCAGAAGGAGCGTAATCCCGAACCTATTCCCACACTACGGATCACATTTCATGGTGGTGGAGATGTTCCAGGAAAGGTTCTATCTTGACAGGTCATGACGATAATTCGTCGAGTTGCAACTGATTGTAGAGAAATTTTTAAGTCTTTCTCAACAGGAAAAATTCAATACATGACGTATGTAGAGATAATTGTGATGGTGTGACTGTGACTGATCTGGCAGTTTATTTGTGGCCTCTGAACGGGAACGTCGTTCACGATTGAAAACAGTTGAAAATCCTCCCAAAGGAACCTTCTGCGTGAATTGGGAAGGTCCAAGTTAATACGTTTGCATGGACAAGCTGAGCTCCGCTGGCAAATAATTCCGCGTCCAACCGGCTGAGCGATTCTACCACTTTCCTGATTTCTGATAAATTTTGTTTAGTCTAAGAGAGCATATTCCTCAGAATGTCTGCTAACTTGAAGGTCCTGGATTTTCTCCAAACGCAATTCTTCTCCTCAACAATGTCTCATGCTCATGTGGAAAATATCAAGTGGAAGCTGTGCAAAGTCGAGCTGGAATTCACAATTTTTCATTCCTACAAACTTAAAAAAAACCAAGGAATAAGCGGCGAACGGAAATAAGCAGGACAATTTCAGGGAATTCCGAGGATCTTACCTGGGAAGGGCAGAATCCTTACGGTATTGACTCTGTATAGCTGACTCTGCTAGCATTTGCAAAACCTGAAGAAGTCGACCGCAGTTTATCCAATGTCAGCTTGCAAAAGTCGACAAGACTAAGGAAAATTCTTTGCTTTTTCTCATAAGTAAATTCTCGTGCAACACAATGAACGATAACCTGCTTAGCTTTCCTCGTCTCAATTGTAGCATATAAACATAGTGTACATGTATTNCTAAAAATGCAGTGCTTTTGGAAATGTTTCAGTTTCTCTCCTAGATGACTTTATTGGATCTGGGTAAAATGTGATTTTATACTTGCTATAATTGCGTGTTTTGCTATAGTGGTTTCAATGAGCAGTTTCTCACTTAAAGGGAGAACGGAAATTGTGAAGTGGAGTAAAAAATGGTGAAAAAAGGATTCACCCTGATTCCAAGGATGAACCGTGCATTTCCAGCCGCGGATTTTTTTCCGATTTTTGTTGCTAACAGACAATCAGACACTAAGAGGAAGATTCCGGGGCTTGCTTTATTAGCAAGATTCATAAAAATGAAATTTTTGACTATATTGACGGTTTGTTTCTGTCTCTGGCTCCAGCCGGTGTTTAGAGTACAGTAAAAGCGTTCATAGACAAATGCTGACGAGAAACAAGCTTAATCTGAATCACCACTTCATTTCCTTCCATAGCGAGATACACGAATTTTACACAAAGTTTAGGAAAACCGACGAAGTTGAACTTTTATTTTTTTAATCCAATTTGAACGGACTCTGTGCCCGTGGTAAGTAACAGGAGGAAGCCTCCATAGTGCCTCAACGCATACTCGGACTTGGTTTTGATTGCTCATCATAAGGAGAAGTGCAAAAAAAAATTTGTTGGCCAAAATCATGGGTGTGCTAAAGGTTGATGCAAAAGAAATGGCGCTTTCTCGTGTTGACTACATTTTTCTCTCACAACCCTAACAGCCGGCAACCTAGGCAGACGACATGATACCTTTGATTAGTGGGGACCATTGCTTATTGTATGGGCAGGTCCCCAATCTCCTGCACAGAGAATTCGGAAAACTGAGAACCGAAGAACAAGAAAAACTTCGTCTTCACGTCGTCTTGTTTGACAGCTTTTTTCTTGTAGGATGAAGGATTCCGAACCTGGGAAAACTGACAGGAACGCGACGATCTTCCTGTAGAATACAACGAGTACTCAATTCTTTTCCATGGAGGTCATCAAAATTGGAACCAGCTCTCGTAAGCAAATCTTGGTGAAAAGATGGGTTGCAGAAAATGTGTTTTTGAGCATCTTTAGCTTTTTTCTGGCAGACCCCTCGCGACATTCAGAAATAATTAACAGCAACAGGTATTGCACGGGGTGACGTCTCCAAAAAGCAGCTCAGAGCGAATCACCCACTAAGAATCCTAGAGATACCGAAGAAAAAGCTTCGAAAAGTGCTCGTCTCTGTTTCACCAACAGCAACCCCGTTGCATTAGGTCTCCCATGTGGGGTAGGTACTGACGTCCTGACCTCACACAAAAAAGGTATTTCGGACTGCGTCGTTTGTGGTATTACAGAAAAATCCTCAAAATCCAAAAATCAGGAGGCAGGATTTTCGGAAGCTGCCTATTATTTCTTGTTTCCTTACACTAGCCGACACCTCGTATACGTATGGAACGAAAGGGCTTGCTTCGCTCTACAAGTACATATTTACAACTAGATGTCATACTACGTCCAAACCAAATTATATGGTTCTGAAAAAAGAGCGCCATTTCTTTTGCATCAACCTAATATATTTTATGATTTCGAACCCAAAAACGTTGGTTTGAAATTTTCCGGAGCTGAAGATTGTCGAAGCCTAGCGTTCCCCACACCCTTATCTTCTAATCTATTTTTTGTTGACGGTAAAGTTCCTGCAGGCTACAATCCCCCTCTCCTTGAAAGCGAAGCCATGACCATTTTTGACATTGTTTAGAGAACTGTGCACTTTTCTACATTTTCCGTTGGTTTTTGCGAACGTTTGCCTGAACTTGGTCGTAGGTTAATAAAATTCTGAGTTACCAATAAACGAACGTTCATCACTCCATGGAAGTGTGCAGAACATGTACATTATGTACATACGTATGTACCATCCAAAACAGCAGCGCGAGGAAAGGGAGAAGGACAGGAGTGACCTTCCCCGGCCCCCTAGAATGGGTTGTCCAAGTTCCGGAATCACTTTACAATATAAAAAATTGTCTTAGTACGTTCTTAAATGTGCATTATTATCATAATTTTCCAAATAATTATTAGTAATTTTTTAATATTTTAATTAGCGTTTTTACTAATTTTATTTTGTACCCAGGTCTCCAAAACGGCGGAGACTTTCTTTCCTTCTGCGTCCGCCACTGGTGTAATCTAATACAGATAGTTGAGAGTAAAAGTGATAATGAACAATTTAATACTT
Source organism: Ancylostoma ceylanicum (assembly GCA_000688135.1). NCBI lineage: Eukaryota > Metazoa > Nematoda > Chromadorea > Rhabditida > Ancylostomatidae > Ancylostoma > Ancylostoma ceylanicum. Next base: position 18,594 of record JARK01000246.1, on the reverse strand, counting down.
AGAGATAGTGAAATGATCATGATATTCTACTCCCACGGCTATCCCACGGCTATCCCTATGAGGCTATCCCACGGAATAGACCTCATCCTTAATAAAGGTGTCTCCAATATGAACCATCAATGATAACGGTTGGCAGCCTCACCTGCGTTCATTTGATTCGGTGCACCTTCAGTTTTTCATCCCTTTATTTTTCTCCTCAGTAAATTCACCTCTTCCTTGTGCATATTTGTCATGCCATCTAAGTGGTGTGAGAGATTAAGTTCCCATAGAGCGCGATGAATGCAAAAACGAGTGGATGACATTTCGTAAAGGCACGAACCGAATGGTGTCTTTGCAGTGGTTTGGCAAATGATGTAAAACATTGCATTTGCAGAAAGGGCAACACCTACTGCTAGTTCTATTGCGCTCTCGCTCGTTTGAAAGTCTTACCAGTTGTACTAACTTATCAGAGGTAGTATGTGACCTTCGCCTTCGATTCAGTTAGTCTTCTTCAACGGAATTCCCACTCTATCCATTACATTTTCGGGAACATGAACTCGACGCTGATCTGCTTGTTGTGACCCCTACATAATGTCATTCACTTCAGTGGTTGACAGAAGCTTATCCTGGATTTTTTTTTCCGAAATTTTTTCATCTAACTGAAAATTTCTGCAGCTGAAATACAATCGAAACCACAGTCTGTAATTTGTTCTGTTTTTTTTTTTAGTCGTAATTTTGAAACTATGTAACAGCAATTAGGAATTCTCCCTCATAGAGGGATCACAGCCGGTTAGTCGCGAAGGCTACGTGGCGCGTCCCCAGGTGGCGGATAGGGGGTTAATCGCGGACCAAACGCGACCTTGTACCTGCCCTGAGACGCGGGTGGATTCAGGGGATGGACTCCCTGTTTCTGCAGTATCGGAACGATTTATACTTTCTGTCAGCGCGTGAGTATGTTCATGCATGCGTGCGTGGGTGTGCTTGCGTATCTGCGGATTGTATCCTGCACATCTATCCGATCAAAAGCCCTGCATTCAAGTGACTGGGAGGTACAAGGGAGGCGGTTCGGAGTCGCCTCCAACAAATAAGCTCCATCGTCCACTCCCGGGGAGACCGGCTAACTCCCCGGTGAAACCCTACCCCAGCCCCCACGGAGGAATAGAGCCCAGCAAACTATTCCCTGTGGGAATCATTCTTCAAGCCACACACAGCAATAATGAAGAGTGTTCCCGTAATCTCGGAAGAGTCACTGGTACGGCAGCGTCAGTGAGGACGCGGTTCGAAGGGTTATCTAGGCTGCCTAAAACGAGAAGGACTATGATGACGATCTGTACCTTTAACGCACGGACGCTTGCATCGGAGGCCTCCGTCGAGGATCTGATGGTGCAGGCCAGGAAGATCAGGTACGACGTCATCGGACTGACCGAGACGAGGAGGCACCGACCGCTGAACGCCACCTTCAATACTTGAGAAGAGCTGTTCCTTGAAACCCGCGATAGTAGAGGAGTTGGTGGTGTCGGTGCACACGTCAACACAAACTTGGCCATGAACATCGATTCTTTCGAACAACTAACGACCCGAATCGGACGTTTGCGACTAAAGAGATGTGGATCAATGCCGGCTCTGACAGTCTTCATCGCCTACGCTCCAACATCCAGCTACGATGAAGACGAGATCGAGGCCTTCTATATGGACTTGGAGAAGTTCTACAGGGAAGACCACACATTCTATAAGGTCATCGTTGGCGACTTCAACGCCAAGATTGGCCCTCGAAGAACGCCTGAGGAACTTCACATCGGTACCCACGGCCTACAGTGGAACGAACAGGGAGAGAGGCTGTCCGAGTTTATCATGACGACGAGGACCATCCATGGTAACTCACAATTCCAGAAGCCAACCTCCCTACGATGGACGTGGGAGTCACCCGGTGGAGAGTACCATAATGAAATTGACCACATCATCGTCAACCGAAGGTATTGCCTGACCGACGTCGGTGTTGTACCGAAGTTCTACACCGGATCAGACCATCGCCTCCTTCGCGCAAGATTCTTCTTCTCGCGCAAAGGAGAGAAAGCCGCGAAGTACAAGAAGAGGAGTCCTAAACCAACCATCAACTGGGATCTCTTCACTACGTTAGCCGGCTTTTGGGAAGATACCGTTGTCGACAACATCGATGAAGAATACGAACGGCTCATTCAGCATCTCCGTGATAGTGCGAAGAAAGCCGAGGGTTTGAGAACCACCAAGAGACGACTGTCTCATGAGACCCTCGAGCTGATACGCCAGCGTGGAGCAGCGAGAGCCGCAGGCAACTACCAGCTTACGTCCGAGCTCGCAAGACGGTGCAGAGAAGCGATAAAAGAAGACCTCAAGGAGAGACGAGCAGCAGTGTTGGCTGAAGCCGCAGAGGCAGGAAGAAGCATCCGCAACACCCGCCGAGACTTCGCCAACCGTAAGACCAAGATGACAGCCCTCCGACGCCCAGACGGAACGATCACATCATCTAGAAGGGTAATGGAGAACGTCATCTACGACTTCTACTCGGACCTCTTCGACAGCCATGTCCACCTCCCTCCATGCCATTNTTTACAACTAGATGTCATACTACGTCCAAACCAAATTATATGGTTCTGAAAAAAGAGCGCCATTTCTTTTGCATCAACCTAATAGTTATGTGGCCGCCACTGAACATGTGTATGCTCGGTCGCAGGCTGCACATTTCTTGGGAGAGAGGATCGATGTTTTCCTCGATTGTTGGTTTGATGTCCTAACATGTGTACTACTCGGAAAAAACTTATGAAAGATAGGTAGAATCGGAGTCGGATGTCATTTCTTTAATTTTTCCCAACATAACACTTTCAATCAATGGATCTTTTCTCAATCAACGCTCTTCAATTATGAGAGGACTGAATTTCCGCAGTTTTTATCACTTCTAAGCGGAGCAAACACCTTGTCAGAGGAATATGATGGCTTTCAGAGACGAGGCGAAGCAATAAACTACGCCTCCACAGTTTTTTTCTGTTATTGAATTCTTGCAGATGAGACGTGATTATGAGTATTCTTCCTTATCGGATTGATTGCAACAACAAATGCATTTAGGACCACCAAGACATAACTCGGAGAGCTGGCTCTTCCACCAATATCTCCCTATAAATGAAACTATAAGACAAAACTCCTCATGAGACAAAAGGAATGCAATAATGATCTCAACCAGCACAGTTCCCAAGCCTCACTCTTGTGGAGCCGTGTGCATCCCACATCCCAGGTTCATACTCCTAAGTCGGCAGCGGGAGCCTCACAGCTTAACTCCCTGGATACGGACCCCGCTAAAAGTTAGGAACGAGAAGTTTCCACTCCGAACATAGTCTGCACACAGGGAATTAAGCTGGGAAGCTCTCACTGCCAAGTTGAGAACAGTTGGGAGGAGATATGCATACGGGTTCTGATTTCTTTGGCTTTGCGCCATTGACTCTCTCTTCCCAAATTTTTCGTCTTCTTCTTCTTCCTTAGCGTTTGCCCGTTCGGTGGCGGAGTTTCACTTCCGCCATACTGCCTGTGTATGACATCAGCGCCATTTGTTTTTGAAAGAATTTATCATACTTCAGGACCACGGACGAAAGCGAAGAAGCCACAGCAGAGTGCATGTACTTCTCTTCATGTTTTTATTTCTATTTTCAATATTGTCCGCTGAAACGTTAATTAGAAAAACTATGTGATGTAGTGAACACATCAGAGATCTTCCTTAATCCCGAGCACTACTCTTTGATCAATTCGCTAGCACTCCTTCAATGTCGGCGAACTTCGTGTGGGGGTTGTATGGAATGGTGGAAACCAATGCGGCGGTGCCACGGTTTCTAAATTTGAAATCAGCACTTCAAAAAGCGTCGTACAGGAAGTAGTAGGTTTATCACTCTTGCAGAAGGCAGGACGTTACAAAATATCGATAAAACAAGTAAAAAGAACGGAGAACCACCACAGCAAAGAACAATCTTGAAAGAAAAAACACGAATAGAAACTTGAGGCTAAGCTGAGGCAATCAGCTTCAGAAAGCTAGGTGACTCCAATCTACTCTACTCTACAATAGAATACCATTAACCTAACGATGAAATTAACTCCGCGTACGTAAATCCTGAAGAGAAGTTTTTATGTGATTTTCAGGTAGGCACAGCCAGCACACTGGGCAAAAGATCCTGCTCTAACGTTGGCTTTCGGGACAATCAAAAAAATTTTAAGTAGCTCACCTTACGTGCGAGACATCACTAGACACTCCGAAGGGATCCAGATGAGGACGACGAATACAAAATTTTTATGGACCATACAAACATCAACTACTTTGCGCTACAATTGCAGTGTTGTAGACATTGAATATCTGTTCCTAATAGGCGCCTCTAGGGCCAATCAGTGAAAATAAGTTTTTGAAGAATGTGAATTAGGTGTGGGATTGTTGCGATTTTTCAATTTGAAAGTGGCAAGCTATCGAATGATTCACTACGTAGAGCTGCTAGTTGAAAATGAACAAAGAATTACTGTACATCTAAACAGTAGCCTATTGAAAAGTCGAGAATAGCGTTGAAATGCGTGAATTCATATAAATTTGCGGTCAAATTTGAATTACTATTTTGACCACTGATTGGTGGCCGAATAGGAGAATAAAAGTTAAAATATCCTGTAATTGTTTTTNACAGTAGCCTATTGAAAAGTCGAGAATAGCGTTGAAATGCGTGAATTCATATAAATTTGCGGTCAAATTTGAATTACTATTTTGGCCACTGATTGGTGGCCGGATAGAAGAATAAAAGCTGAAATATCCTGTAATTGTTTTCAAACGGTAGCAAATGTCAGTTACCGCTAGACATTCTCTGACTCACCTCTTGAAACCATTATTTGATATTCGGGTGATCGTCATCCCGTAAAAATCGTCACATAATCTATGCAAAGTTCCTGTAGTTCGAGTCCGTCAGGAACACTATCAAACCACTATTTCTCCATGCATAGTCACCCATCGAAAAGGTAAATTTTTTTCAGCGTATTTCCCATGAATCGCAGGCTTTTGACATTAATAGGTCTACTAAACGGGATCACTACATATAGTTGGTAACACCAATGATTTCGTTTACCAGTAGATCCTGTGGAAAGAATTTTGAAGGAATAGTTCCATGGATGCTGCAAGCAGGGTGTACAAAGCTGTGAAATATTTGAGAAACATGGCTGTAGACTGGACCAGTTGCCACTTGTTTCAGTCAGTCTGACTGTAGCTAAATCGTTCGGTTCCTATCCAGGCCTCTTCTCTTCTCATCGTTTCATATCGATTTCATCTTGGAAAAAAGCACGATTGAGAAGAAATCAGTTTTATTACGTTCTGTGATGTCTTTCCTATTTTGATTATGCCTAAAAAGAGTGGTTATGAGCTTAAAGGCAAGGTTCGATCAAAATCTTGCCCATCCAAGTTTCTTGTTTCTTGGAATTCAAACCATATGTATAGCACGTATTTCAAGTTCGAGAGCGGGATGTAAGCTCTATCGCAAGATCTGGGGCGGAACGTCTTAATATTACGGTAGCCGTGGGAAATCATGCTCCAGTCCACAAAGGTGCTCGCGTGCTAAATGAACAATGACGAATGATGCGCATAGACACATACGAGGGCGGGTTGAAAAGTTTCCGGAATGACAATAAAAATGAATCAAATCGGGTCCACTCAACAATTCGTATTTTTGCTTATTCCCATAGAAGTCCAACGCACTTGCTCAAATCTCTTTTAAGCCAGCCGTTCTTTCTCTATGATCAACTTGGCTGAAGTACACAAAATAACCGTCTACAGCTGAATTTCGCCCATCGCTTAACCACGCCCTTTTCCTAGACAGATGAAATTTGACTTCTACGGACGAGTAGGATCACGATGAAGCCAATAGAGAAAAATAAGCAGATGCGGAGAAGTTTCGAGTCTGATTTTCACAAGTTTCTGCAGAGGGATAGCACTTCTTAGAACGGTCCCACTCTCATGGAGATACAACGCTCTTTTTTACTTGACTGGACGAGGGCACTTCGCTAGGATTCCCATTACAAATGCTTCCAAAAATATTGGTCGATACAGTGAAACAACACCTTCTCCGATAATCAGCTGAATTCCCTCAGCAGGAGCGAGAACAGGTACCACCACCACTCCACCGCAACAAATGGACCTTTTCTATTTCGGATCCGATATTGTTCTCTCATCCAAAGTTTTGAATGCTGATATGTGACTGGAGGGTAGCACTGAACCTAGGTCTCAGTACCAGTCACGGTTTTCTTTTTCAGTCTNAAGCCAATAGAGAAAAATAAGCAGATGCGGAGAAGTTTCGAGTCTGATTTTCACAAGTTTCTGCAGAGGGATAGCACTTCTTAGAACGGTCCCACTCTCATGGAGATACAACGCTCTTTTTTACTTGACTGGACGAGGGCACTTCGCTAGGATTCCCATTACAAATGCTTCCAAAAATATTGGTCGATACAGTGAAACAACACCTTCTCCGATAATCAGCTGAATTCCCTCAGCAGGAGCGAGAACAGGTACCACCACCACTCCACCGCAACAAATGGACCTTTTCTATTTCGGATCCGATTTTGTTCTCTCATCCAAAGTTTTGAATGCTGATATGTGACTGGAGGGTAGCACTAAACCTAGGTCTCATTACCAGTCACGGTTTTCTTTTTCAGTCCGAAGCAACTATTCAAAACAAGAGGATAAGTTTCTCGTTGAGATACGTTCTTTCCAGGATTGTGGAAATGCTAAAATGAATTTTTTTTCGCAATATTAGATTCAAAACAATGTCTTTGATCTGACGACAAATGCTCCCGAACACAATGTAGGCATGTAAAAACTGTGAAAACACCAAGAAATTTCATACATATTTCAGTGCACTCCAAGAGAGAAGAACGCCATGGGCATCGGTGCTTGCATGTGCCTTTATGCTTGCATTAACTGGAGTTCAAATGAGTATATACTTCATGTCTACTTGGCAATATCTCAAAGAGGTAACGATTTTGACCGAATTCTGATAGATATGTGGAGTAACTGGGTAAGCAAATAAGCAAGGCGGCCCAAAAATGACGCTAGCAACGAAAAGAGTGCTCTCAAAAATGGGCCTATGGGGCTAAAGGAAATGTGTTTATTGTCACATGCTCAACAAAAACAATACTGTCCCCCATCTTGCACCAATAGTGACACAGTCCTTGAGCGAATTCGCAGGCGCTCGTGCGCGGGTCCATCTTATTTCTTAATTTTCGAGGTGCTTTACTCAAGTGTGTAAATTATAAAGCAGTTCCGCCAAGTTCACTAGTGACTGAGACTTGGGAAACTCTGTAGCCACTTGATGAAACCAGTAGGTTCCAGAAATCATCCTTGGTCTTGTCTTGAACCACCTATGAGTTATGCGCTAGAGCACTGGCTTAGTAAACGCTCGGAGAACATTTCCTACGCATACATATTCATTTCCTTCATTTTAACCCCAGCGCAAAGCAACTTCATGAAAGAAAAAGACTTGTTATGTTGCTAGAATTTTGGTTCACTTCATAAAGGGTAAAAAGGATGAAGTGGTCGGCGTTGGCCAATCCCGTCATGTTGGATGCGCCACGCGTTCGACTTCATCTGAGCATCGTAGAGGCGTTGAATGCGTATGTGCCTTACACAGTGACTTGCGGAGGATGTCCGATGAACCAAGTTAGTGCCTCATCCTTCCAGACTCCTCTGATACCAATTTACCGACCCCGCAGGGATGGATGGCTTGGTTGGTCACGGGCGCGATCGAACCATTGACCTTGCGCCTGCACAGCGAGTCTCTTACCACTGCGCCACACGTGCCTGTCCACTTCATAATACCGGCTTATAACAGGTAAATCCACCATAATTTATACACAGCTAAATAGCTCACAGGCATCATGATAGAGATAGACGAAAGCCTTCTTTCTAAGCGCTCTCAAAAAAACCTGCGGTATCATTACCAATACAGCCATGCTTGAAAATTTGAAACAGCTTCCCAAGTATTCTGTTTACACAGTAGCTAACCAATTGAACAATGCATTGAACTGAAGCTGACTTTCTGCCTTGACTTTTTTTGTGCACGGCTTATAGCCGGTAAATCCACCATGGTTCAGTGATGTGTCAGTCCACCTTGAAACATTTTAAGTGTTGTATGTATTGTAATTTTGTATTAAGATTCGACGAGGGCGCTAAGCGCCGAAAGCTCATCATGTAAAGAATAAAAGGAGCTCTCAGTGTGTACTGAACAGAAATATTATAAGGCTATTCTCTCGACCGTCAGTCCCTATGGGTGTCAAAAACTAGTGCTAAAAAATATCCCCTGCCCCGAAGTCTCTTACGTTACACACATAACAATAGCCTAGTCATGCTCTCTGGTGCATTACTCTGTGTTCCACAAAAGTGCACATAATGGTCATAATGTTCAGGCAGATCCATCGGCTTCTATCGACTTCTTTGGATGGGTGGTAGCAGCATGTAGTCTTGGATGCGCAATAGTAAGTTGTCCACTCACATGAGCCAAAGATCAATTGTTTTCGAATGTGCTAATGATAATCCTTAAGGCAAATCCTTTGTTCGGCTTCTGGAATCAGCGGACTCTTTCTACAAAAATGCCCATCTCGTTTGGATTTATGGTCTCAGCACTAGGTATTGTTTATATGGTAGCAAGACACAGCTTGAATTCTCCAAGTCGAAGCTTTCCAATGCTTTCTTAACTTAGGGAATCTGATCTATGGTTTACTACCTCTTTTATCTCATGAAGTGAAGTGGGTGATGTTGGTCTCGAGATTTCTAACTGGATTCGGAGCAGGTCAGACAGTATCAGTTTGTGAGCTTCTCATGATTTTTCACTAATTCCCAACTATGTCATCGATGGTTACAGGAACGCTCGGCGTGCTTCGAAGTTTCATTGCTACGGCAAGCACAAGCGAAGACCGAGTGAGAGCAGTTTCGCTAGGCACAGCCGGCTTAACAACAGGACTTTCCCTAGGACCAGCTATTCAGGTACATGGTCTATTGTCAGCAGTACGACCACCTCAGACACTCCGCGATTTGGAGCGGAACTTCATATTGTTCCTTCTCACCTAAGGATTATGTGCGGTGGTTCATTTGTTTTTTTCTTCAGATCTGCTTCATACCTCTTGGCAACTATGGATTTCATATTGGTCCCATAGTTTTCAACATGTACACCTCTGCTGCATTTTTTATGTATGTGACAGGAACAAGAAAATGAGTGGTTGCTTTTAAACGGTAAACGATCTTTTCAGGTGTGCCATAAGTATTCTCTCGGTCATGNTCTTGGCAACTATGGATTTCATATTGGTCCCATAGTTTTCAACATGTACACCTCTGCTGCATTTTTTATGTATGTGACAGGAACGAGGAAATGAGTGGTTGCTTTTAAACGGTAAACGATCTTTTCAGGTGTGCCATAAGTATTCTCTCGGTCATACTTGCAAACACGGTGTTCGTGGAAGATTATGCTGGAATAATTAGTGACGAAGAAAAGAAAGGTGAGAAAATACGAGAGTGGTCCTAAACCTGGCGTAACTGATGAGGCAAAAAGCAAGATTTTTCGCAGTTAAAGGCAGCACCTACGAAAATTTTTGATTTTAGGATCTCAGCATATTTCGTCGGTATCGAAGGTGCTTAACACTTTTTCAAACACGAAACTCCACGATAGCATTGGAAAAACTGTTTTTGAAGCTTAACAATTAGGTAGCGTTCAACAGATATGGCCGAGTTTCGCGAGCCATGGATGAGAACCGGTAGCAAAAGATCGATAAGGCAGTCTTTTTCGCCAGGCGGATCTTTATCTTTTTCGCCAGGCGGAATCAGCTATTTCTCATGAAGTGCAGCCCTCTCTGAACCGCAGCGGAAGGAATATCTATTGGAAAATTAGTAACAATTGAAAAAGATGTCAACTGAGAATCAAGACATTGTAGAATTCCTCAGGAAAGAAGAAGTGAGAGAAAATTGAAAATTCGTCAGAAACTAGCGCTAGCAATAGTGAAACAACCATAATTACTGTGGAAATCCACTGGAACCGACCGCAGCTACAAGGAACTACTAAAATTGAAGACGAGAAAAAACTACATAATTCTGGGAGCACAACGAGGTAATTCCTTCGAGTAGGGTGACGCTTGAGAGAGAAATCGGCTGCTTATCGATGTTTTTCGCGCGCTCCAAAAAATTTATGTGCTCAAACTGCGGAAACGAATGAGGAAAAACACGTGCAACCAGCTGATAATAGGTCCGTCTGGTCCTAGGCGAACCTATTGTAAGTAGGTAAAAGGACACCTCTAGTGCGGCTTGTGTGGCGAATATAATTCCGAATCCTGGGTTTTTCAAAACTTTCGGAACGTTCGCAACGAAATTTTTCGTGGATGCTGCCTCTAATGTGAGCTGAGCTTCCGCACGAAAAATGCGTAGTCTACATACCACATGTCACTAAGTCATATTTTTTCGTTCTAACTCCGGCTTACTAGCCTTTTTACCCATTGTCGGCAAGAGTTTCGGTGTTCACAGGTTCATATACCTAGCAATCTAAGTGTATGATCGCAATGTGAAGGCACAAAAGGACCTTGATTCTTTTTCATGTGCGCATGCGTGCGCTGTACACTTTTGTATAGATCACAATTACAAAAGCCAAAAGAGAAGCTCTCCAGGTCTTGGAATTAAATCAGAAGCTAACTCAAATGTCCCTGATGTAGTTGATGTGGGTGTCGGCAAGAGTTTCGGTGTTCGTAGGTTCACATACATAACAATATAAGTGCATGATCGCATCTAACGAGCTATCTTTGGTGGAGGAATTCATACGAAATTCATAACGTATTCTTGCAGAAGATCCATTCCTTGTGATCCCAAAGTTTGACAGGGTGGCAGTATGTCTACTCTTCTACATGTGGTGGATGATGTGTGGAGTTGCAAGCACTGGAGGGTTTGTTGAACTTCTACCACTGATTGTTGTCGTATTTTAGACAAAATCGAATTTAAGGAGGCGATACCTCTACCGTTTATTCTCTGAGGTTCATATTCCTGACCCCATGAGTCGAACGGAATTTATGTTGGAAAGCACTCAGAGAACACTTGCTAATCAGTTGTGACGTAGTAGCTTGAGTGAATAACCAAGACTTTCACAGTTCTTTATTCCGGCTAAAGTTTCCGCGTCGTCGCCTTTGTCAGAGCCTGGAAAAGTCAAAACCAAATGCAACATGTCCTCCCAAACGCCCAATCATTCACAAGTTCTAATTCAACAGGAGACTAAATCCAAAAACGAGATCAGAAAAAACTAAACCCGCTAACGCTATATATGTACTAGTCTGGCCGTCCGGCCGACGCCGGACTTCCAGACTTTTCTTTATGCTCGCTTCGCTCGCATGACTTCACCTCGCATCCATCCTAGAAGAATAATGGGCATGCAGATTTCGCTCCGTTTTCCGTATATGCCTCCCCATAGAGAATGGACTGATCAGAGAGGACCGTTTGCGTCTTTCAGAGCAATTTAATCATTCTATCGGGTGAAATAGCTAATCGTAGCTATATGTAACAGATTCAACCTAGAATGAACACGGGAAATGGTTTATCATTCTTTGTTTGCTGTGAGTGATCCATTGA
>JARK01000245.1:15880-93515 GCA_000688135.1 Ancylostoma ceylanicum | reverse complement strand
GGGGGGGGGGGGATTCCATGCAAAAGGCGACTCGAACTTAGAAGAATTCCGTTTTATAAACATTTTCAAAACCAGCTTCAGATTGAAACAATTCATAATACATAAATATTCAAAACATTATGCAGTGGAGTTAAGGAATTGACAATAAGCTAATTTTCAAGGCTGGGATTCATGAAACGCCAACCATGCATACCACCGATGGCTAGCGTGAGTATCCCATAGACTACGTAACGCTGAGAGACGCAGGACGTAGAAATGTGTTTGCTAACCTGGTTTCGCTTGGTTTTGCGTTCATGAATCCCAGCTCAAATAGGTAAGATGCTGTACCCAGTCGTGGTTCCTTTTTAATGTTTTGATGTTTCTGAATTTTTTTAGTACACTTTCGAGTGTATTTCAATAAATAAATAAATAAATAAATAAATAAATAAATAAATAAATAAATAAATAAATGATTAAACAAATAAATAAGCGAATAAATAAACAGTTAAATAAATAAATAAATAAATAGTGCAGAATAATCAATATTTTAAAAAGCTCTCTCATACTCCCACGGGATTGCTGTTGCTTTATATTATAACCAGAAGAAAATTTCGTTCACCTTGAGTTCATATTCGCACTAAGTACAGCAGCAAAAAAGGCGGAAACATGGAGAGAAAGGAACTTTCAACTCCCAACACCTGTTGATGTTAACTCGAGTACTCAAAAACAGAGCATTTCAATTACGCGTGGCATGTCGAACTCGCACGAACATCGGCAATTATTGCCCCTATTTGCCGTGGTGATTCGGCTATGAAACGGCTTCTTCGTGGTAATCGCCGACGGGAGGCGTTTGATAAGAAGAACAGAGGAACGAACGTACAGTGCAGAAGAAGTGAGAGCAGTCGCCAGTGGTGCATTTTCAATGCTATGACCATGCCATTTTATGTTGACGAGGTGTTCTGGAAAAAGTTGAGTTGAGCGTGATTGAGATGGCGTGTACCGGTCGTGCTTCGACACTCTTTCTCTCACAGGGGCACCACCACCGCTCCCCGGTCGGCATCGCGACGAATCGATCCGTGTCTGATAAGGAAATCAGCGGGCGAAAATCGTGCGGACAACGTGGGTGCAGCACGAAGCTGCGCAGGATGCAGATGCAGAATTTTGGCGCAGAGGCAGAGTTTGTTGTGGATTCGCTGCGCTAACTAGTTACTAACTATCTCGTTCTGGTTGTAACAACGCCACCTGGCCAGCATGGAGCTGTTTTCGGAAGTGTTTCTTCCAAAGCATGTAGACAGAGAGAGTAAGAGATGGAAGAATTGAAAGCAAGCTAGCCCAGGATCGGGGAGGTTAATCGCAAAAATTTCCAGAAATCCTTTCCCACATCGCTAATCAGGTGCGTTGAGGAAGTCTGAATAGGAAAGAAAATTGGGGAAAAAGTTGAAAAACCAGCTCGATACAGCAAAAACACCACTTTGCGTCTCATGTTAGCTCACAATGGGCGTTTCTTCACGAGTGTAAGTGCTTAGGTGGTGTCTCAAGAGGTGAAACGCTCGGAAAAAAGATGCGGTTGGAATGTGGCAGTAAAGATTTCCTGGAAGAATCGTGTGGAAATGTCATTGGAATAGCAAATGCTCGAAGGCTACAAATTTCCATGTGTGACATAACGTGGAATATAGCGTGAGATCGAAATATCGCATAAATCTCTAAGCATAAAGCTTCGGGGTGAAATTTTTGGCAAAAATCTCCCTTAAAGGATTTTTCCACAACAGAAAAAACAAATCTGATTGTTCTAAAGAAATTTTATTTCGGATTTTACTACATATCAGCAGCCAGATAACACCTAATAACTGCGTTCCAATGACCTGACAAACAACCGAAATGAGTCAGACTCGGCCGGACGCTGTGACGAGCAGCAGCAGCCACAGCTTCATACGATATCAGCAATATGGAAGCAGATGCAACGCAGTGACAACGTAAGATGGGCGCATAAATAAAGGATAGCTGGGACACTGATGAAATGCTGTCGTGGGCTGGGCGCTGCGAAAACAATCAGAAACTAGTTGAGAGAATGGGGAGGAGCCACAAGGTCAAATCAGACATCGTATCAAATGCGCTGGCATTTCGCCAATCGGGCCAAAAAGCACTGCGAAAGCCGAACGATCTTGTTGTGCATGACTCTGCCACGAGGAAAAATAGCAGAAGCTTGCTTGACAAGGACAAATCCCCAATCTGGGAGCTAGGTTCCTGAGCTACAAGGGGGGCTCACCCCGTGGATTTTTCTACGATATTCAGTGAGAAAACGCAGCACGCAAGGATCAAATACTGTGCGGTTATGTGAGCGTATCAGTTCTTGTCATCAATCAACTCATTGCGCACACTAATCCATCTTTCGTTCCTTATCGTCGCATGATGGTTTGACATTGGGGATCGCTCATGCTTCAGGTGGTGGCGCCTCTGAAGGACGTGGTTGCCGCAGGGTGTGCTTCTACACCTTCATTGAAGTGTTTCCATAGTGTCGACAAGAGCCCTTCAAAGCGGGTCTTCGAAAAGGTCTCAAACTCATTCAACTTTCTCTCTCATCTCGTGAAGGACTGATGACCCCGAAAGACAGTTGATTCTTTAGCTTCTCAGAAATTCATCTGCTTTATACCGTTATTCCCAAACGATGCGTCTCAAATTACCCAGGCCACCCAGATCTCACACTCTTTAAAGAATTAGGATGGTGGGTCTTTTCCGAAAATGAATTTTTCAAGGAAAGCCGATGCTATGGAAGTTCCCATGTGAAGACTTCATGGAATTTTCAATGCTTGTGATTGTAACTGCAACGGGACAATTTCTCACGCAATTCTGAATGATTCGTAACGCCGTTAGGGAGGGAGAAAGGCGTAAATAATTTCATACAAATTAGACGTTAAATCAAACTATCCGGATATCAAATTCCCAAGAATTGAAACATATTTTTGATGCAATCAGAATCCGCATTGAGAATTCAAATATTAGGTTGATGCAAAAGAAATGGCGCTTTTTGTGTTGACTACATTTTTTCTCACAACTCTAGCAGACGGCAACCTCGGCAGACGACCTAATATCTTTGATCAGCGGGGGCGGGTCCCCGAAGTCCTGCACAGAGAATTTGGAAAACTGAGAACCTGAGAAACTGAGAACTAAAGGATTCGATGCTGGGAAAATTGACAGGGACGCGACAATTGTCCTGCAGAATATAGTGAGTACTCAGTTGTTTTCCATGGGAAGTTATCAAAATTAGAAACAGCTCTCGGGAGCAAATTTTGCTGAAAAACTGGGCTGCAGAAAATGTTCTTTGAGGTATCTTTAGCTTTTTTCTAGCAGACCTCTCGCGACACTCTGAAGTAATTAACAGCACCAGCTACTGCGCAGGGTGTTGTCTCCAAAAAACGAGCTCGGCGAGAATCACCCACCAAGCATCCTAGAGATACGGAAGAAAAACCTTCGAAAAGTGCTCGTCTCTGTTTCACCAACAGCAATCCCGTTGCACCAGGGCTCCCATGTAGGGTAGGTACTGACGTCCTGACCAAACACAAAAAAGGTATTTGGGACTGTGTCACTTGTGGTATCACAGAAAAATCCTCAAAATCCAAAAAATCAGGAGAGAGGATTTTCAGAAGCTGTCTGTTATTTCGTGTTCCTATGCCCAGCCGAGACCTCCTATACGTAATGAACGAAAGACCTTGATCCGCTCTACAAGAATATATCCACGCTTAGTTGTCATACTATGTCCAAACCGAATTATATGCTTTTGAAAAAAAAGCGCCATCTCTTTTGCATCAACCTAATATTTTCGGTGGAATTATTCCTACAGAGTCCTTTACTTAGTTTCTCATCATTGCTATGGATTTTCCATAGAAAAGGGAAATTCTGAGTAGAGGGATTTCCTTAATATATTTATTCTCAAGATTGATGGAGCTCTGGCGTATTGGTGAACTCTGGCTTGGATACATTTACTATACTTGTTAGTCCACATTAGAATTTTGACCAGGTGTGACGTGAATCAAACTAATATTTGTGAACTCAAAAACCTGAATGCTCAAGAATGAGAAGCTCTCAGAGTTCAAAATTCGAATGTTATAGAGGTCGGTTGATCACAGAACTTTGAAAAAAACTTTTGTCTGCAAGAACTCAGCCGCTCAAGCGGGAAGGGTTTGTGAACATGTTTGTTGCTAATACATATGAATAGTCGAGGCACTCTTCAAAAGCATCTACAAAAACTTACTGCTGGAGGGCGCAACGTAAGGCGTTTGTTCGTTTATGGAGCTGCTAATGAAGAAGCAAAGAAACAAGTGTGATTTACAAGAAACCTACATATGTACAATGACTGTAGACTACCTTAGTACAACGATGGCCTGTCTTTTTCTGAAAATTCGAAAATTCAGGATAACCCAGGTCATTACGTGCACGGATGATAACTGCACGATAATCCTTTATGTGACACTACTTTATCTACTTGCTGACTTTTAATTGTCCATTTCTATCATTGCTTGTCATACTTTTATTTTCAACCATTTGGTACTAAAGTTAATACATTTAATAATTTTATTTTTCCATCCAGGTTCCCAAAGTGGCAAAGAGAGCAATTTTTCCCAGCACCCCATCCCCTTGCTGGGTCTTTCTGCGTCCACCGTCGAAGTTTGCCCATGCATAATTTATTACTCACTCTCTACTTTACATCTCGCTTCTTGATCACAACGTCAACACCTTCTTCTGCTCAGGTCCTTCTGCAACTTTGTGAGCGCCAGAGATGAAGACGCCCTTCGAGCTGAAGTTGTATGACTGCAAATAAAGTTAGGAATAAGAAGAAACTCCACTCCTTTCCGGCTGCAACTTCACTGGCTTCTTACCTGGAGATCTTCCCCTCACAACTTATCTTGAGTCAAAATTCTTACCAGTCGTTGGCTACAGGTACACATATTAGATTCATTTAATTTTTTTAGACAACATGGCCATACTATCGAAGAAGAAAAAGACGAAGCGCAACATCCCAGGAAATCGAAAAAGGGTGTTTTGCATCAGTGTGCATGGAATTTGCATGGGGTTTTATAAAATCGTGGGTTTCTCATGGGGTTTAAATGACATTCACGTCGGACTTGAGGACGCACGGGTTCCGCATGTGTACGCATGGGTTTTGCACGGATTTAGGCGCTGCTAAAAACAGTTGTAAAACATTATAAACCTTTGTTTTGCATTGGAATGAACCGGGATTTATGCATGGAGTTTGCATCGGTATGTGTGGATTCTGCATTGATGTGAGCCAACTAAACCCACATACGTAGCACTTCATCACACCTCCGTTCCTATATAATTCCCACAGCCTTCCCAAAAGGAAATGTGAAACTCCATAAAACTACAGTAACCCTGTAGTACTATGTTACGGTAGAGAGTGGTACCGTATTTATGGCGAACATGTGAAATGATCCAGTTCCTCTCGGAGAATCTCAAGGATAGAAACTGGTGCATGATAGACGCGAAACCAAGCAAAATACCCCATACAGAACCTATACAGAATCCAGTTCACAAACCGTATTCTGCATGCGATCTGTATGGGTTCATGAGCGCACAAGACTTATTGGTGGGATTTACATATTTGAATCCGATGCTGAAAAATCCGGCTTAATCCTAGGCAAAACGCTGTTTTTAGATTTCCCAAGGTAATCAAAATTTGAAAACATGAAAGAATTTCCCAGGGAACCGAAATATACTACTACTTGATCATGTGCACTCAATATCGATGTTCTTGCTGCTCTACTTCGTGACTACCACTCGAATTAAAATATGTTTGGGAAGTTCTAGATCATAATTATGTATGGAATCAACGAAAAATAATATTTTCCACCCTAGAGACATCACTTTATTGCCGAAAAGTGCTCTTTCTCCGCTCATCCGGTATTGCTTGAATGCAAAAACAGCTTAGCACGTGTGTGATACCAGGTTATCCTAAGATTCGTTCCACAGCAACTTAATGTTATGAGGGTGTTATCATCCGTCGTGATTTCCGTTTTCATGGGCTTATTAGGTGTTATAGGTATTTCAACTCAGCTGCTCTGGCTATTTACAGAGATCACCATAAGAAATCGTGGTGTGATCGTGTTCATGTCTACGCGTTCATGTTCCTAATTTCGTGATATAGGCTATGTCCTGGCTTCTTTCATATCTGATCATATTCCGATGGAGAGTACCTCAGATCTACGCTAATACTTGTTGAAAGTCGACATTTGTGTGCAAGGTAATGAAGGGAAGCATGCAATTGCCTTCAGCTCGTAGCCCTTCGTATAAAAGCTGTCAAATTCGTGCATAAGTCGCAGTATTGTACCCTGCCAGCAATAAACACGGAATATGTAGGTCTAGAGACTGTGTTAAAAATGTGATTTTGCATGAATAGCACGGGGTGAGGGGCTGTCAGGTCATTCCTCTTTGGAATAGAATAGTCGCTCTGCAAGAAAGGATTCAACCGGCTGTTTACCGATTCTATTCGAGTGAAGACCAAAGAGAAACCTCAAGAAAACTGATTATTCGCTACAGGCCATTCTCAGCGGAACCACATAAATGTTTTTTGATCTGTTTTATATGTCGTTGTAGATGTGTGTATTGCTATCTACATTGCTTCTCATATAATTATGGCTACACCATTGGTTTGTGAGTGTTTGAGTAGCTTCCTCAACAGAAACCTGCCATAAGTATCATAGTATCCAATAGATAAAGCTTCTGCCTGCTTTCTTGAACCTTTTGGAAATACGTTGAACCGTAACAACGCGTTTAATTTAACTCTCCTCTCTCATACATAATAGACAATTTTGAGACAACTGACACTTGCTTCTCGTTTTTTTTTGCTCTGAGTATGAGCGATTATTAGCAACATCATTCTGAGACATTCTGTACACTGTCACTATGTGTTGACGGTGTCAATGAAGTGTCTGCTCTATTTTGCAATTACTCTGCATCGAATTTGCATGGGATTTTGGAGGCGCACAGTTTTTGCATGGGTATGCATGGGTTTCGCATGGATTTGACGACTGCTGATATGGATTTACTGGTTTAAAAATTTCAACCTCATGCAGAGCACGGTTTCTAAGTTTCCTGCGGCAAAGCATACGGGTATCTTCCCCATTTCCTGCCATCCTCCCCTTACTTGCTATTGAGATGAGGCCAGCTTAGGCAGCAACTGAGCCGAGGATGGCAGGGAGGAGAAGAGGCGCCCATAGGCTTTGAACTCGAAGCTTCGCGCTGTTCGAGTTGCATTGTTGCTGCAGAGATAAAAAAGGGAGATGTAGGGCGTTATACCAGGAAAGGGCGGTGCCTTTGAGACGTGCGATTGGTCGTATCGATGAATTGACCAATAACAGAGCTCAGCCGCACCGCTCGCTCCAGATATAACGCTCCATATAGAGAAAAGAGATTGTATCGATCTTCACTGAAAATAACACTTAAATGCGTACGATTTCCTTTCGAGGAGAGATGAAACGACAAATTATTGATAGTACAAATAATGTTTTTTTAATCAAAATTCGAAGTCGAAAAGAACTACATGCATTAACTACCAAGGACCTCATGGAATTCACCTTATTCATCTTTATCCACTGCTCCTTCTCCTCATTGAGTTCATGAACACTACAGCATTGATAGTCTGAAACCATTGAAAAACACACGCCTACGCTTCATGTGACGAATGGGAGTGCTGCGCGGCAATGGCATCTCATTAGCCGGCTCGACACGGTTTTGGGATGGCTTTGGCTTAGCTTCGGCGTATCAGCTCATCTCTATGGTTACCAAGGGGATGGCACTCTTTAACTGTCATAAACTCGGCAGCAGATTCCACGACGCCCAATTAGTATCTTTTGTCCTGCCGATTTCACTCGGATTTCTTTTATACTTCTGATGTTCGAGTTCTCTTTCGCGTCAGGGAGGGAGCACTCCCGGTCCACTCAATTCATTCCCACAAACGGTCTTGTGATCAATGATAATAAGTACTTAGACGTCAGGCGGAAATCCCCACCGCGTGGTTTCCAATTTGCTTGCGTAGGAAGCCACGAGCTACGCTTTCGAAGCCGTATGGACGTCTATTGCCCGAGAGCCTCTAGTCTGTAGTGGCGGCAAGGACTGTCGTCAGCACCCGAGCGATTCTCCGGCGAATGTTCCCACCTATACAGAGGCAAAAAGAAGTACGCTGTTCTTCCTTCGGTCTCAATCTCTGAAGCCCTTGGATATCGCATCAAGTTTGCGCAAATCCAACTTTTTCAGGGTCATTCTCCTACCTCTAATCGTCTCACTTATCGCCGACCTTCTCTGGTAACTTCTTTACAGCATACCATAACCTGGGCACGCCCATTGTTCTGAAGCTCTCTATGAAGCCATTTTTGTTTTGACACCCCATGAACGGATTCCCCAGCTTACTGGGGAGGTGTTCATAACATTACAATCATTAGAGATCTTCCTGTTTGCTACGGTGACTTCATCATTCAGAGTCCAGATGAAAGAATGGTGGAACTGACAGAGGAGCGCGTTGTTCAGTACCTGAGGGACAATCCCTCGGTGCTGGAGAACTACGTCACTGGCCCGAACATCTCGTCGGAAACGTTCCAAAAGTGGATACATCGCCGCAACAACTGGAACCATTTGCGACGGGACGCCAGAAAGATTTTCAATGGAGCTTGGGGAGTGAGTAGCTTATGTGTTCCTGGAAGCCCTTATTGGACACTTCCATTAACAATCCTGGGAGACGCTCTGTTTCAATCAGAGCAATGTCGTAGAAGCCGTTGAAGAGGTAAGCGGAAGCGATCGCTAAGATCTTGAAGAATGTACCAATGTTAAGTATGTTATTATCCAAGTAATAAATTCGTCGAAATATGAATGCAATTTTGAACGCTGGCGTTCCTCGTATTTTGATCTTGAGCACCAGCCACGGTGACGCCTAGAACATCCTTGGTGGAGCCATCTCCTAGGGAAAATAGCATTTCCACCTCCAACTCTTCCACTAGATGAAACGATACGCTTGAGCGCCTCCACCATCCTTATTGTTTCTTCTTGCTTACACGGCTTTGTTTTCATGGCCTCCATGATTTCTCTTCCAAGAGACCTTTGAAGATAACGGTGAGGCATCATAACTTCAAAGCTGGTTGCAGATTCTCGTATTAGTGCTGTAAAACACTGCTTGGAGTAGCCATTATATTAGGTGTTAACACGAGTCCTTGCGCTTTTTATTCAGTTGCGATTTCCTCTGCACTAGTGTCATTTTTCCGTAACTTTTCCTATATCTTCTTAAAGCTCTTTTCTTCCTCTACAATTCTATCATCATGCGTTCTCACAGAACTATTGAATTACTTGATTTTTCGGCTCAGAAAGAATAACGCTAATTCGAGAAAAAACACCATTTCCTCTTTTTATTCGGAAGGGACCAGAAAACACCGGATACTACTTGAATGTGGAAGCTCTGTGGAATATAAACGCAGAGGAACATTGCCGGTGGAAGTGTTGGAGGACCCATTTGGCTATATTGAGAAGTGTGGGGTCCGATGATATCTTGGGGTAAGATGGCTAGACCCATGCGAATGGATTCTTTTAGCAGAAGTGCCTCAGTTATTTGGTCGCTCTGAGGGGTATGATGTCCACCTAGATCATAGGACTCGCATAAAGGTCCTCTCGAAAGAAAGTTTTTTTGTCGAAGTGGCTGGTATCACTAAGACAAATATGTCTACTTTTAGCTCCGAAAATCGCTGATGACCAGCCACTCCAAGCAAAACATCTGTTTCATACTTAGCACAGGTCGTTTGGCCAGTTCTGATGGCCTTTCGAGCTCTAGCTGGATGCCAGAGTAGGCAGCTGTCGGTTGCGCTGTTTTTCACTGACTCATTGCTCCACTTCGCAGGCTCAAAACTCATGCAGAAATCAATTCACCAAAAACTATTTACAACATTCTTGTATAATAGAAGAAGAATAGCGCTTCAGAATCATATATGACCTATTGCTGAAAGATAACAAGTAGGTGGAGAAAATTGCATCCGAAAAACAGCGCAAGGACTTATGTTAACACCTAATATGTTTGGTATATGAATGTGCCCGCATCAAAGCTCATCGATATTCTTCCAATCGTTCTTCTTGTGGCCTCTCAACTAAAGAAATGATCAAAAATGCCTCGAGACGATCAAGAGTGGAATGGATTTTTTGTTTTTTCGTCTTTTTTGACACTTTTTGCTTTCTGAGATGAACAAGTGGGAGTCAGCACTATTTTGCTGAAATGTGCATTACATTACGAGTAAAAACAAGGCTAATCACACTCTCGGATGTCGCTCTCGTAGCTCATTCCTAGCCTGAGATACATATTTTAAATTTACTTCAATTCATCACTCTCAAAAATATCCGACCGGCATCGTAAAATCGTACTATCGGCAAGGAAATGACATCCAAAAATGAAAGGTGAAAAAATAATGAAATTGAAAGTTGTGCAGAGGTTATACTTTACCACTTTTCTTTCTGAACGCCATTGTTCTAAAAAGAGCATCATCAACTCTCTTTCTTCTGTGGTATTATCCATAGGAGAAACCACAGAATACAATTAACCTAAGTGATGTATTCAATTTTAGTCAGAGGATTTGGAATCAAGACGGCGTATTATCCTGGATCACGGAGAGGATCAGGTACGGTACATTTACGTAGGTTGAGATCTGATTAGCTTAGTATTACATCTGAAATACATTCTTTTTTCTCCGTCAAGTTTCTTGGAGAATCTTCAAAAAAAGAAATTAGAATAATGCATTCATCCTTTATATATTTTTTCTCCTCAAGGTTCGCATCCTGTATGAGCTGGCGCAGTGCTGTGCTCAGATCGCCAACACCGATCTCTGCGAGTTGTTCGTGCAGAATGAAGAAGGCGTGTTCCTCGTCTACAAGGACAAGGACAGCGGCGACCAGCAGCAGATCAAATGTCGTAAGGTTGGAGAGATTATCTGCAAATGATGTGGCAACATCCGAGGCATTGTGCATAGCTTCAGGTGAAACGCCCACGCAGAAATCCCATGCATCTGCAGAAGTTGGTCGATATCAATGAGGGAAATATTGGTAAGTTGGAGTTTGTATCTCCATGGGTTGGGAAATCACAATTGGAAATTCTTATAGAGGTCCTCAATGCCTTTTCTTGTTTGAAGCCTTCCCTTTCTTTCTTTTTTTTAGCAGCATTCCAGCACTATCTTCTATGAGGGGCGTTTTGGGCTAACCACAAATATCTGATTTCGTAATCGAAGGATTACTGTTAGCAAAGAAAAAAAAGAAGAAAAAAATAGATGACGGAATGACGTTTTTACTCTTACTTACCCTGTCAAATAACTCCTCTATGCGAAGTTTCAGAAGAGTTTCTGAACGCCTTATACAACGCACGTCTCTTCGTGTCTATTTGTTTATTTATTTATTTGTTTATCTATTTATTTATTTATTTATTCTCGTCCACGAACCATCATAAAAAGAGTTACACAAACCACATTTCAAAAAAAAAAGTAACATTCGTTCACGTAGTCACAAAAAGGAGACAAAAGCAGTACAGTAAAATGGAAAAACTTGTGGTTTCTGAAGTTATGTAGAGCACGTTTGACAGTATTTCTATAGTAAAGTAGCTTAGAGAATGCGTCTGCGACTTTATGCGCAATTGCGGCTGCAGTGCGACATCCGCCGGCTGATCAGCTGGCTCGATTGATAAAAGGGCGCCGCAAAATGCGTCTGGCAGGAGATTTTACCAAGGAAAACGCGACAATGATAGAAATCTCACCGTATCCATATTGAAACATGAGGCAGAGGAAACTGGCCGGAAACCACACCGCACCCGCAATTGCAGACAAAGTCACAGACGCATTCTCTAAGTTGCCTGACTCTGACTCTGTAAACGACGTTGACAATGGATTAATTCTACACACCCACGGAGAGAGACAACCAGTTAAGACAGCTCGGCTCGTGGACGATTTGAAAAGGCACATCTCGCTTTACCGCTTGCGCTTTAATAATTTCTCTCCTCTCTCTCTCTCTCTCTCTCTCTCTCTCTCTCTCTATCTCTCAATTCGCTCTCCAATTCTCGTATCGTAGCGTAGCGAGTCTCGAGTCGACCGACGTCTCCTTCCCGTGTATTCAAAACGGACTTGCTTCGCCTTCGAGATTCGATCTTTCATGAGGTTTCTTTAAGGTCGCTACTACATATTTATCGGAGGGAGTGTATACGACTGAATCGTATTGAGTTTTGAAAGCCGTAATTGAGTTAACCTATTAAAAAGTAACAAATTATTGGCGCTTGATGTTTTCGAGCCCTAATAAGGTTCCTGCATCGTAAAAAACAGCTAGCTAAACGAGATCTTCCTGTATGTGAAAGATTTGTAGAAGCCTTCTATTTCGACTGTGTGCACGTTCTTTTTTTATATTAAAATATGTCACTATGTACATAATATGTCTAGCCAGAAATTCATTGGGTTGCAAGAAGAGTGAGTGACACAGACGACCTTTCCATGAGCCATATATTCGGGCAATCTACGGTAGAAGCTTACGAACGAATTTTGCCTTGTGAACTGAGGTTGAATGAGTTTGCAAACGCCACTATTTGCTACCAAAATTCTGAATCACGCACGATTTCAAAACATTAGATGCGCTGTCGCAGACTTAGAAAAACTAAATAAAAACCACGTACGACTTTCGTCAAATCTCGGTATGCTTCGAACTTTTATAAACTCTTGTGTTAAACAGAGATTGCTAAAGCCCTTTGTTCTTTATCGGCCAAGGTTTCAGCTAAATCGCCTTCTTCAGGGCAGGAAAGGCCAACATCAAAGCCTGTGCTTCTCCGTGCAAAGCTTTTCTAGCTTTTCTAAGGATTACTAGCACTCATTTATTAGCAAAAACTAGTCAGTACGGCCTGTCAATATAACGCCTTTTCTGACATTTCAGTAGTTAGAATATAGACCATGGAGGACGATCGGGGTGTTGGGAAGCCTACCCTTGAAAATCTTGAAAGGAAGGGGACAGTGGTCAAGAGCAATTGCAATAGAAGGCTTCTTGAAGCCAATGTAGACAAATGAAGAGATCATTCGGAGAAGTAGCTGTTGTTTACGGTAGAAATGGGTCAAGCAAACTATCCTGCAAGGTGGTTTGTGAACTGGCTTAATCGTCCTTGTCTGAGATTCAAAAATGTACCCGCAAATAATTTACGCTCCTTTTCAACTAGAAGCAAAATATCAGGTTATCGCGAAAGTTTCCCGCCACTAACTTTCGTGCATTGCCAAATCTTTCTGGAATGTTCCGGAAATTTTTATTCAAAACATCTATGAAGGATACTCAGAAGCCTACCTACCTGCCTAACTTCCTAGTTTTAAGACGTTTATCCAGACTGACAATGAGTCAAAATCGGACACCACACATTGACCAGATGCATGACCTATAATATTTGTTTATTTGTGTTTCATAAATATTTGTTTATTTCGACTTGGTGGTGTATACATCGCTTTCCATACCTCTTTACTCAAAATTAGGATGATACCACAATAAAATTTGACGATTTGAGGTGATACGTAACTTGTGTCGTGAAGCCCACTTCCATGACTCTTGTTTAGGAGAGATCCATTTCAACTCACCAGTCTCGGAACGAGATAGGCAGATTATCAATGTCGTATGCACGTGGGCTGGAGGCTCTTTACATTATGCTCAGGTAGGTCAGATAGCAGAACTAGAAGTAACTGGTTGTAAGCGATCGCCCTCACACCTGAAACTATGCACGAAAATGTCTCAGCTCATCCAGGTCGCTGCTCAGCTTGAACGAACGGGAAGCAGCTCTGAGGTGTTCGCGCGACAGCGACGTCTCAACCAGTTCCTGCTCGACGTCGCCAAGAGCATCTTCCAGGACATTGTTTCCATGGATACGGTTATCATTAAAGTTATGGTAGGTTTATCCAGTAATCCAAGGGATTTCCCCGGCTATGTGATGTACTCTTAGAACTTCGCCGCAAAGCTGGTAGACGCGGACAGAGCGTCGCTGTTTCTCGTTGACAGCAAGAATCATGAGTTATATGCGAGGATTTTCGACGTTGGCAAGGGAGGAGAGGAGTTTGAGAAGATCAGCAAGGAGGGGCACAAAGAAATCAGGTCAACTTTTTTTTGCTGGCAGGACTTCGAGAAATTCCTTTTCGGGATGAAGGAGTGTTTTTTCTTCGTATATTTTCTAAAGAACGCCGTTTGTTTTAGATTCAGCATGACTCGTGGAATAGCCGGGCATGTTGCATCCACTGGAGAGGGCTTGAACATCGAGGATGCCTACGAGGACAGCAGATTCAATCCAGAGGTGGACTCAAAGACTGGATACACGACGAAAACGATCCTCTGCATGCCAATTTTCATACGCGGCAGGTAGCTGCTTTTAAGTATAATATGCTGCTGATAGAAGGGCAGTAGCTCATGGCCGCCAGATCCTAGGGGCCGACATGGTTGCTCAAGTGGAAGTCATTCAACCCTGCAAAAAATCATTGATGAGATTGAGAGGTAAAGCAATGACGGGGTGCGAGTGGGGGGGGACCAAGGTTAGACGACTCACGAACTGGAGGCTGATATAATAATCACGTAAAACACCAACGCTTTTATTTGTTTGTCTATTTATTTATTCAATACACACGTGGTGCTGCATGGAAGATTTGAGCCAAATATGTGAAAAGCTGCAACCAAAAAATCGAAAAAAAAAACACTCAGAGTTTTTTCAAGTTCCAGATGAGTTACGCAACCTGAAATGCGCGGCTTAGAAACGGCCATAATTTTTGGGACAACCAATAGTTCCTCTAGTCCTAAGAGAACAAAAAAACTAGCAACAGCTCACGACCGAATGGCTACTTAGCCTTTCACTCCATCAATTATAGCGTGATTGGCGTTGTACAAATGGTGAACAAACACGAGGGTGTGTTCACCAAAGCAGACGAGGACAGTTTCGAGGTGTTCGCAGTCTACTGTGGGCTGGCGCTGCATCATGCCAAGCTCTACGACAAGATCAGAAGATCAGAACAGGTGATTTTCCACTAGTGTGCACGCTCCAGGAACATTACTTCAGCCTGAAATCCACATCCAGAAATACCGAGTCGCATTGGAAGTTCTCGCCTACCACAGCGTTTGCAACAAGGATGAGGTCGCGAAGCTGCAAAAGATGGAAATTAAAGAAAGGGTGGAAGAACTGGAGACGTGAGTGCTGCTTCACTGTTTTCTTGGTTACTGTATAGGTGATGACGATAATTTATGCACTCCCCCCCCCCGCCCCGAGAATGGATCGCTGAGTTTTCGAAATTACAAGACAAAATAAATAAAACTTTTGTATTATCATATCTTTATGATATTCGTTTATTTTCACTGTTAGTTCCTAAATAATTTTTTATTAATTGTTCAGTATTATTATTGGTATTTTTATTATTTTATCCTCCATCCGGGTCCCCAAGACGGCTGAGACCTCAATTTTTTCCCACACCCCCTCCTCCTGCCCTGCCCACTTTCTGCATCCGCCACTGCTAGGAAGGGAATGGGGTCTAGAGGGCTCTGTTTATACTTGGCGATCCTCCTCTTAATAGCGGATGTTTCTGGTTCGATGACTAAGTAGGGAGTACAATAGCAGCTCGAAATGCAGCAAAAATCACCTTCTACAATCTGAAGCATGGTTGGGACAACAGTCCAAGGCCGGTCTTTTCCCATGAGTAGCAAGGAAATGCCAAAAAAAGCAGTCGGTGTATGTCGAATCGATGAACATTCAGGTTTGAGTTCAACTACCTGCGCATGTCGGAGCTGGAAAAGCCGCTCTACGCCATCTCCATGTTCAAGACGTTGTTCCAGGACCAATTGTGAGCTTCTCGCTCGCAGTCGTGTTATCTGTTATTTAGCGTAGTATTTACAGCCGCTACGATCGCGACGACCTGATCCGGTTCGTTCTGACGGTCCGGAAAAACTACCGGAGAGTGGCGTACCACAACTGGGCACATGGATGGTCCGTAGCCCATGCCATGTTCGTGCTGCTTATGCATACGTCTCGCGACATTTTCAACACGCATGAGGTGTGTTTCAGTTGGTGATGTCATCAGAAAAAGTGTACATATTTTCTCTGACGAGAATCCATGGGGATAAAAAGGCTGCATTTCCTAGCCGAGATGTTAGGCGAGTGTGGCCTACTGGGGATCATACGTACGATAGGGGTGAGACAGGGATCAAAAAAGTGAAGGTTGCCTGGGCCGAAAAGTGAAGGTTGTTCCGCCACCATAGCTTCGAAGGTGCTGAGGAAGGGTTCACCAGAGTGAACGATGGCATATACTAGACAGTGAATGCTGTTTCAAACATGGATTCAACCGAAACTGTTTTAATATTACTCAGAAAATGAAGAAAAGATCGTTTCCTCGAAGATGGAACGCCGAAGATTGGAATCGCGCCGGCTTCCTGCTTTCGTGCCGGGACCAGCGCTCACCCTAACGTAGAAAATGCTCCAGCTCGATTTTTGCTAAATATTTTGGTAGTTTAACAGAATTGTATGTTGCGCAGTTGTCACAGATTTTCCTTACGAAATTCCCTACAAGATGACACCAAGAGCGACAAATTCCATCAAGAATCCAGGGAGAAGTCAATTTTGAAAACCTAGACGGGGGATTTGCGTCCTTTAAAATTACTCAACAATCTTGGGAAATCGTGAGTTGCGCAGTTGTCTATTCAACTGACGACATCATTGCGCATGCAAGGCCCATTGAAGCAGGTGCCCTCATCTGAAACTGGCCCAGAAAACGGGTCATGTATGAAAACGCTTTTTTACTTTATATCTCTTTCAGATCAAAAATTCAGGGGTTGCGCAGTTGTCAGCTGCCGAGCCCGTAAGATTCCGAGTAGAATGGTATATAACACTTGATACTTCCTTTCACGCTGGGCTGAAAAAGCCTGCCTGAGCCAAATGCCCCGTGTAGCTCAGGGGGGTTAGCGAGAGAGCACGCAATATGGGAGGGCGCCAGACGCGAGGGTGAGCCAGACGGGGTATTTGGCTCAACCTGGTTTCTCCGTCGGGAGTGAACGAGAGTATCAAGTATTATACATATTCTGCTCAGAATTTCATTCTCAATTCAGCTGACAACTGCGCAACATCCACTTCCTTGAAATAAGCAAGATAATCCTCTTTTCACGTTTTCATGAATTTCTCAGCCATCTTCATTTGTACCTCTGTGATCTTGCTGTCATCTAGTCCTTAATAACATTGGCAAGAAGTCTGACAACTGCGCAAAGCTTAATTTCCCAAATGAAGAACGATATTGTCGGTCAAACCGTAATTTTGCCGCAAATTCCCATCAATTTCATGGAAACATTTTCTTCAAAGGAATCAACCGGCCATGTATGAACATCGACTTTTCTTAGACTGTATTGTGTGAAGAATTTAAGCCACAACTGCGCATTTCATGTAAATCTGCTTTGCCCGAATTACAATGCATAGTTTCATTCCCTTTTTTGGTCCGGGACTGCGTTCCGGACCAATCTTATCCTCTTCGCCATAGGTGAAGGTTCTCCATCCGGGCACAACCAAAAGTGATGGTGGCCTGAGACACGTCTCAGGCTATCGGACGTATGCTGGGGATCAGAATTCAGGAATAAACAAAGACAAAAACAAATGATACCTATTCTCCGTGTCGTTCCTTCCACTAGATGGAGAAAAAAGTAAAGGGAAAGACCTTCCCCGGAATGCATCAGTAGTAAAGGAAGGTGTTATGGAATTAAACGAATGTAAAGAACTAATCTGCCTGCCTATTGTCTTACGTCCTCTTTTCTCCTTCGTCCATGATCTTGGGTAATTAAACCACATGAAAATGAACCACACGTAGCATTATTATGTACATAAATGGAATTCATATGTAGATGATTTGTTGCAGAAGGAAATGTGCACCATTTTTTACGCGGGAGTTTGCTCAACTGATATTCTGTCTATCGCAGAAAAAATTATTGTACTAGTAATTTTTTATTAAGGCTCTGGCTCTGTACGTCTCGTGCCTATGTCACGACCTAGATCACCGTGGGAAGAACAACGCCTACATGAAGTCGATGATGACACCTCTGGCCAGTATCTACACAACATCTGTGATGGAACACCATCACTTCAATCAAACCGTCACCATTCTTCAGCAGGTTTGCCTTGCTCACCTTTATATAATGGCGGGAAGGTTGAGTAGATTTTTCGAGTATTCTTCAGCAACGCCTTCGCGAGCCCGATTTATTCAAAAAATTCATTTCTACATAGACTATCACATTTTCTATGAAAAATCAATTTTGATCTAAAATGCACTTAAATATTCTCTCAAAGGTGCCCAACTAACCATCTTTCGTTGATCATCCATACAGAGTTCAAGGACATACCCGCACGATTTACATGCTAGATAGCTTGAGTAAGAAAAATGCCGACTCTCCACGACTGTTGTAACACTTCTTCACAAATAATTATTACATTCATTAGAGTACGAACTATAGAAACAACAGGGACAATCTATTAGATTTTTTATTGTGAGACCGTTATTCTGCTGCTGTCCCTCTGGGCTAGGATTCATGAACGCATAACCAAGCAAACCCATTCCGATAGCTATCGATTCTAGTCGGAGAATCACCAGCGTACATAGCTGATGCTTTGATCACCAAGAGTCGGAATTTACTGAAATCGTTGTGATCAGCACAACGACGACGCAGGGTGAAATACGAATCCCATGGATAGTAGAGATTTGAACAACCAAGTCCATTCTAGTCGAGGTCGAATTTCGGGTGACTCCTAATTGACTTTAGAGTGGCTCCAAATATGAACTCATGGAAAACAATCCCGGCGAGTTAACTGTCTAGTGGACAGTAAGGACGCGTTAAAATATGAGGTTGAAAAAGCCATACTTCTGCATCATCCGTGCATTCCAGGATGGTCATAACATCTTGAAGTCGATGAGCTCAGCAGATTACAAACAAGCACTTTCACTCATCAAGCACTGCATCCTGGCGACGGATCTCGCGCTTTTCTTCACGAATAAGGCAGAACTGAACAAAATAATCGATTCCGGCAATTACGACATTCACGTTGAACATCACCGGTAAGACAATCAGACACCACATTAATTGAAAAATCTCTTCCCTTTAAATTATTTCAGGAAACTAACTCAAGCGATTCTTATGACGGGATGTGATCTGATTGCTTCGGCGAAGCCATGGTACATTCAAACGGAAACAGTGAAAGTGATATTCGAAGAGTTCTACGAGCAGGTGAGGAACTGTTCAGAGCAGTGGAACAGTTAGCAGTATTTTCCTCATCAGGGAGATGCTGAGCGACTGAACGGACGAGATCCCATTCCGATGATGGATCGCAACAAGGCGCACGAACTTCCGCAGATGCAGGTTTGACCCAACATTTTGCTTTGGAACATGTCTTCTACTCTAGGAAACATTTTTTTCCACGGACGTGACAGTGTCGTTTTTTTTTTCTTTGCTTTTTCCCGCAATCCTGACCGGGGCATGTAAGAAACTCCCTCCCGCCATGTTGGCGTCAGAGCTGTCAACGCCTGGCAGCTGTCCTCAACATGCCTACTAGGCGTGACGTGCGACTATCTAATGCATGTGCCAGTCCTCTGATCGCATATTCGAACATACTTCAGAGGGTAAAGGACTGTTCACACTACAACCGCTACGCTATGAATAAAATTAAATTTATACTAGGTGCGTGCATTTCATACGCATGCGTCTACGTGATGAAGGATAGCCCAGTCGCAACCGTGAAGCATTTCAGACGCAGGCGTCTTTGGCCTCGCGTCGGCCATACGAAATTTTTATTTGGGATATGCATGTAGCGTTGATCGATCCTTATGAAAAACTCTTCGCAAATGGAGGCGTACATCGAGCTTGAGACTGAACCACGCATGTAATATTTTTTATCAATAACTCACAAGTGATAAAAAAATTACCCCAAAGTTAAAGAATGCCAGGATTCACTCCAGTCCTTATAGCACAGAGGCTTTACGCTTCTTAGATAGTGGAGTTTTGAGTTCTCAACTTGTTTCATGCGAATGCGATGCGATTGAAAAATTCATCGTTAGTGTGGGAAAGTGTATACAATGAAACTCCAGTGGCACGGACCCGATCACATTATCCGAGCCATTTGCTCCTGTGGCGCGTTCATCCCATCGGGGAGCTTCTATACACAAATTCGTAGGGCTCATCCCCCCTCTCCCACCCGCACAAAACGCTTTGACACCGCTCCGGTGGAACAGTTGACGTGCTGTTAACACTGCAAATGCTGTGTTCCATCCTGGGTATTGAATGCTACTACAATCCATCCGGAACGGGGCCGATGAGGCCGGTGGGGAATCTAGAGGCAACTCTGCCGCCGCGCGGGCCGATTTGGCTGTTTGGGATAGAGCTAATAGAGAAACTCACAAGAGGTTATGGTGGTAAAGGCGGTAAAGTGACCGAAACTTATTTTCGCTACAGTTCTTGGTTAGATTTACCATAAATTGCAGCTAAATTAGGCGGACTGGCAATCTTCGCCTGAATAACTGGTAAACTCTGGCTTATTTCCGGTAGAAATTGTGCGAAATGCACAAAAATGCATTACTAGGCATGATCATAGAAAGGCGGTGAAGGTGAAGATGCGACACCGCAGCTCACCGTCGCCATCTCATAACTCAGTTCAGACCGTACAGACCACGCATATTCTGAAGAGTTAGGAAATCTCGGGATCAGTCGGATATTTCTATAGGGTGCTAAGAGATTCCTTTAATATGACACTTGTCAGAACAGTTGTGTCTTTTATCTGTCAATAATTTCTGCCTCATTCAAATGGAAATAAACCGCACGCTACGCGAGAATTCCAGGGTGGACAGATTCTAATTATGGCCTGGAGACACAACTGGAGTTAGTGAATTGAATAGATGTCAATGCCTTTCGTTTATCGACTGTAAGCATAAACTATTTTTTGACTTGCTTCTTAGGCTATATATTTTGACAATGCAGACAGAATTCCACTAGAGGTAAAAAGGTGACATCACTCTCCTTGCGATGTCGCTAGAAACTTCATAAAGTAGTGAAATTGAGGTACATAATATTACTCAGCAGTAAATGGACTCAGATTTGTGAAAGTTTAATTTTTTCGGTCACCAGATTACGAAAGAAAAAATATAAAATTACGGATTTGCCTAGTTTCACCATGGAAGTGCATTAGCGGATTTCGCATAACATTGACAATAATGTGATTTCACATGTTTGGAACCATAGCCAGCCAAGCACCCTCGCACTGAGTACACGACGTTGATATTCCCTAATATTTTTATCCAGATTCTGAGTCATAATTTCTCCTGGAAAATATGAGAAATGTGCAAGAAGGTGTTTGGCCGTTAGCATGACAAACTTCAGATGAGGCACACAAAACTTCAGTTTACACATAGAACAAGTCTTTTCACTTTTCCCGTACATGTACTGAACTACTTATTCTTATAATTTGAGATTCCGAGTTATAATTTCTTATAATTTTACGATCATGAAATACTTTAACCGGTACATATATTTTTACCTATCAAGGGGGCAAAAACACAGATAATTGTTGGAACGTCAGAATTATTTGCGTAATCAGTACAAATATAGATATGTATGTAGGCGAAAAAAATTCGCAATGGCTAATTGCAGAGTCGAAATGGGAAAGTATACATTTATTAATAGTCTTTGACGTAATTACGCACTACTGAAAAAAATAGGATGCAGATACTCTTACGTCACATTACCTGCCCATTAAATGATTTGTGAACATTGCTCGCATCATAATTGTTAGGCTCGAGAAAAGAATAAACTTGAAAATGGACGGCTCCGAATAACAAAGGGCTCTCTGGTGGCTACTCGAGGGGTGCAAGAAATATTAGTCGTTGAACAACTATTCGAACTGACTTCAAATTGCTAACTACTCAGGAAACTTCAAAACCTTTTTTTCATTAGATTGAAGGATGCAAATCCCACGACTGAAACATGCGTGCTCATGCGAAACACGGTTTTTGAGATAAATATTTCTATATAAGCAATGGTCTAGTCCATGCAAAACATATGCGTGCCCATGCAGAACCCAAGCATACCCATGTAGATCCCATGCGTCTCCAAAATCCGATGGAAATTCGATGCAGAACCCACGAAAAATCCACGACTTCCTCAGTCCAGTGCATGGGTTCTGTATTGGTATGCATAGGTTTTGCATAGGTACGCATGGGTTTGCATGGATTTAATCATGGCTGGTATAGAATTATACAGGTTGGGCCATAAATATGGTAACAAAGAAAGTGGCAGCAAGAAAATGAATTTCGTTTTAATTTGGAGCACTGTCATATGATTTATGTTCGTTGCCTCCTACTGACCGAAAAACCAGACAACCTCCAGAAATATCCTCCATTCGCTAGAAATCAGACCTTGAGACATTCGGTAAAGTCGCGTACCTCGGCGCGCAAGTGGTTGGGTAAAATTGATTCCTCGTTTTTCGAAGTGCTTTTTTGGGAACTCCGGATTTCTATAGGTGATAGAAAAAGTCTAAGACTTAAGTGCTCCGGATACCTACTAACCCAATTGATTCTGTTCTTGGCAATTGAATAGTCATCCGGCAATTCCAGCAGGTCCTGAAATATTTCCCATTCTTGAACGAAACGTAAGCTAAACGCTGGAGAACTGTTCTGGTAAAGTGCCTCGAAACAACCTCCCAGCCGACTTTGACTTCAAGGCAGAACACGCGTCTTCAAAAGAAAAACACGTGTTGTTACCGTATTTTTGGCCCACCCTGTAGATCAAAAAACCGTGTCTTGCATGTCTCAATCGTGGGGTTTGCATCTTTCAGTTTAATACACAACACGACTTTCAGGTTTACCGAGTGGAAGAACTACGGCTTAAGTTGGACGGAGAGCTTAGAGAGTTAAAATTTGTCGTTATTTCTTCCATAGAGATCAGTGCGATACGTATAATCTCATGCATGGACGTTTTCACTACAAATTCTTCCACTCTTCCCATGACGATGATCAAGGACCTCATTTTTACGAATACCCCTCACTCCCTAGCGTCGACGTGATAGCAGACGTCTTCGGTAATAGGCACGAGGGTAAACACACGTTTTAGTATTTGCTTTGGCTGAAGCAAACAATCTGTTTGCCTTTAAAGGAATTCTCGCATTATTTCCTCTTTTGTATTGGTGTAGTATGAAACTACGACCAATCATCTATGCACTATTCCACTTGCAATAAAACCCCATGTTGCAGGTCGGATTCATGCGCGGCATCTGTTTGCCATGTTACGAATTGGTTGCAAAAGTGATTCCAGATGCAGCATTCCTGAGGGATCAGTGCGAGTGAGTCGAGGATCGAAACTCTGGAAGTGTTGCTTCAAAACCACTTTTTCGCTGTTCAGGTACAATGCGAAAAAGTGGGAGGAGTTGGCAGCGGAACAGGCTGAATTGAACAAGCAAAAGACGGAGGAGCCTCAAACCGACAATGGAAAAGAATGATGCGGATTTCTGACAGCAGCTCATGAGTAGCAGTTTTTGAGGGTTCTTTTCTAGTTCCTGTCTGGAAGAATAGACCATATACATAGTTGGAGATGAATATGATTTTGCCTTAGCGTGTTGTGGTGAACGCATAAAGAGTATTCGAGCAAGGTTATCGTTGTTATATGCTGCATTCTGGAGAAGACATAGCCTTCTCCCATTATCAGGCTCAATTACCTAATGTGTAGAATGGCTCGTTTTGTACTCCAACTTCCATTTTCAGTGAAAGTATGTATACATAAAGGTAAATCTGTGCCCACAACATAATTGGAAATAATCCAGGATGTCAGCGCTAATTTAGATTGAATACATATGTAGGATTTAGTATGTTGAGATGTTTGCTCATTCTTTCAGGAGAGTGAGTCTCGAATGGCTTCACTTTCGAGGAAATCTCGATTTTCCCTCATATTTCGGCCTCTGTATCTGACGAAATTCCAGTTAGAAACATCGAACCTATCGAATGCGTGACAAAAGCAAACAGAGGTTTTGTAAAATTAGTTGCAGCTTTAATTCCATGCGTGGGCTACTGAGAACTGGATTCGAGGATTACCAACGTAGTACATTTCAAACATTATGTACATACGAGGTTGGGTCGAAAAGTTTCCGGAATGACCACAATATACGTAGTTGCTGTTCTCCAAACATTTTTATGGCATTGCATTGATAAATCCTCTGTAGAAAAAGGCTGAAAATGTCAGGTCGATCCGACGAGAAGTCTGTTTTTTACAAGCAGTTTAGTTCAAGCAACTTGAAACGTACTCAGCTATTGATAGAGGCAAAGTTTAGGCAGTGATTATATCTTTTTATTTGGAAGGTAAAACGGCAAGGAAATCGAACCGCATCAGGGCACTTGTTTTAGCACCTCACCATTTTTATTCTCCAAATTTAGTTTTTGGGTTTGGGAAATAACAGCGTAGCTACACGCGAACAGAAAGTGAACCGAGCGCAGAACGTCGGAGAAAGGCCACTATTCTAAAAATCATAGATAAAATCCCTGAAGTCGCTTTTGCAGGTGGTGCTAAAAAGTGTATAAAATTAAGAAGGTTCTGGGCATCTCCTACGTACATTAAGCCTTCATTTCACAAAGAATAATAAGTCCAGAAAATTTTTGGAAAGAACGGTGCCGCATTTCCACAATCCTGGAAAGGTCGCATTCCAACGAGAAACTTACCCTCTTGTTTTGAACAGTTCCCCCTGACTGGAAAAGAAAACCGTAGTAGTAAATGAAGCCTAGGTTGAGTACTACCCTTTAGATACATGATAGTATTCAAAACCTTGGATGAGGCAGCAAAATAGGGGCCGAAGAAGAAAAGGTCCATTCATTGCGGTGGGGCGGTGGTGGTACCTGTTTTCGCTTCCGCCGAAGGAATTTTGCTAATTATCGGAGGAGGTGTTACTTTATCATATCAACCAATATTTTTGGAAGCATTTGAAGTGGGAATTCTGACGAAGTACACTCGTCCTGTCAAGTAAAGCAGCTTTGTATCTCCATGACATTATGACCGTCTTAAAAAAGCCCTTTTCGCATCTGCTTATTTTTGCTTACTGGCTTCATCGAACTCCTGCTCATCCATGGAAATCAAATTTCGTCTGTTTAGGAAGAGGCTATGCTTGAGCGGCGAGCGAAATTTAGCTGGAAACGGTTATTTTGTGTACTCCAGAGGAGGCGATTATAGGCAAAGAACGGATGGCTTGAAAAAGATCAGACCAAGTGCGTTGAGCTTCTATGGGAATGGGCAAAAATATGAATTATTGGGTAGATGCGATTCCTCTTGTTTTCATTATCATTCCGGAAACTTTTCAACCCGCCCTCGTATGTACAAAGCATACAAGTAAAACCCATTCTCACTCAAAATCCTGCTCCGTCTGATTGATTCCTAAGCCCCTTTCATAGAAGGAACTATGCAATGTTTCGTCGTCACTGAATCTGGTATGAAAGCTAACAGAACAGTTAAAAACAACTCATTCATCGCTTAAAAATTCATGAAAAAAATCGATTACGCGCATAGGTTGAGACGCACACCTATCGACGCACACGCACACCTGTTGCGAATTTTTGCTCAAATGGCGGATAATGTGGAGTTCAAGATGAAGAATTTCTGAGATCAGCCACAAAGTTCCACTATCTATTACGAAACAAAGCTTAACATTAAGGGCTCCATAAATGGGAATACCAACAAAAATAATACGTTTTTTGGAAGCACGGATGAGCGGAAGCACTGCGACCGGAAGTAGGAAGTCGGAAGTTGAGAGAGACTTGAAATACAGAAAATATGGAGGGAGCAAGAACAGTATCTTTGACGTCGCATAATTAAACCACCGAAAGTCCTCCAGGAACACAGGATCTACATGCCTTCATGACGTCAGAGTTAAGAAACTCCCGACTTCCAAGGACCTGGATTCCGCTCATCCCTGATTGGAAGGCCTCTCGAATTGATAAAAAAATCCACCGCATGTATCAGGCTTGCCTCTGTCTGACTTCGATCTAGTCCGATTGTTTGAACACTACCGTGTACTTGTGCGTGATTGAATGGGACATTAGGAGGAGAGGGAGCGTCGCTAAGGACCAAAGGGCAATTTATACTAGGTGCATGCGTCAGACCAGGGTCAGGCCATTTGCGAAGAATTTTCCATGGAGACCAGTCAAAGCAACATGCATATCCTCAACGAAAATACCAGCCGCTCAGCGAGGCCGCAAACGCCAGCGTGTGTCTGAGCTGCGCCAGGACTGCGACTTTGCCTATCCTTCAATGTTTTGGGCATCATATTATGACCCGTTTCTTCCCTTGTGATGGCGTTTAGAATTTTTCTCAAAAATTGAGAGTAAAATCCCTCTAAATATCTATCAAAGGACATGAATCAAGCACTTGCTTATGTACGTGTGTTGGAGATGCTCACGTTCGATCCTAGCGTTGAATACTTTTTTTGGAGGAGCATCTTCAGTGCATGTAAATAACAAGAATAAACAAGGCCAGATGGTCGAGGTCGGCTGACAGCTGAAGGAACACTCCTGGGGCTGGGTGACAAGCCGTACGCTGCTGAGCTGTGATTGGTCGATTCATGCGCGCGTCGCGGCTGCAGCCTTCAAACGTATTTATGAGCAGCTGTGGAAAAAATAGCCAAGTTTTCTGGAACATATGAATGCCATAGGAGCAGAAAAAGTGTAAGTGGTGTCACCGGAGTCATTCAATGCGTCGGCTCTGAAGGAAGAACCTTTATCTAAGGAGCATACACTTGCGGCGCGGTCGCGTGGCGCCGTACGCCTTGACCGCCTCCCTACTCCTGGGCCTGAAGGCATCATTGTGATTACCCATGATGACGTGTTAATGTATCCAAATTTGGCCTTTACCTGGCACTTATCAACCCGCTTGTCCCTTGGCGTGTCACCTATACTCAGCGACTACCGATTCGACGTTTTTCCAGAAGAAATAGACCTACCAGACTAGCTCGCTTTCTGGTTGGGTATCGGGTGTGTTCATTTGCCGAATAAGCACAAATCGATAGACTTTAATTTATTTCAATTCAATATAGGTATGTATCTGATGTCCTGTAACCGCTTACATGCTCTACAACGAAGCAGCTGTTGGTCGCAACGTGATATGAAAGAAAAGGAAAGAGTGACGAAGGGAGTACCGTGGATAACTGTGATGAAGTAAGTGAAATAGCGTGATCTATCAAGAGGGACAACTGCTCGAAGAAAAAAAAACATACATAAAACAGAGAACGACGGTAAACTTGCTGGGCAACAACTTCAGTGGCGAAGACCCGGTTGTCTGTGTTAGCGATGTGTGCACAATGTGACAATAATTACAAAATGAGGAGGAATGACGACAGGTGAGGGACGGCGGAGGCGGCGGCGGCTGCGGCGCGGTAGGCTACATTTGGATGTGCATGCCTTGCGTGATGACTCGTGTTCGACTCTCCTTCTCCAGCATCTTCCGCTCCCGCTCTATCCTGTTTTTGATCATCTTCACCTTTTTCTTGATCAACGAACGATCCGAGTGGTTCTGGATTCCCATACCCTAAAATTCAAAAAATCAAATCAATTATTGATTTTTCATCGGGAAACCCTATGTTTTTTTTTGTTGCCAGTTCAGTTCATTCAAAGAGCAAAAGAAATGCATGGATGGAAAGTTCTGGAATAACTTAGGATCACAATGGGTGATAATCCAGGGGGAAAAGGATGGAAGAAAAGAATTTATTTGCTATATTTCCACTATATATCCACAGTTTTCAATTCAGCAAAGGAAATTTCCTCCAAACTTGAAAAAAGGGATCCCTTCACTGCACGCAATTCTCAACCATAACCTTCCAAATAACGCCCACAGTGAGTGATATTGAAAAACATTTATATTTCTTCCCCCACCTTCAGTTTGGTTCCGTCCAGATCCAGGAACTTCGCTCCGGTGATCTTGTTAATGGTGAATTCGGGCACGTATTTGTCGAGTCCCATGGAAACGAGCAGTTGACACACGTCGTCGATCGTCCAATGCAACACTTGGAGGCCTTGGATCTGCTCGCAGGACGCTCTCCAGAACTCGTTCTCGTCTGTAAAAACAGCTTATTGCTAGAAAAAAGTTGAGGAGACAAGTGTGCTGGGTCAATTACAAAAAAGAAGAATGAAAGAAAAAAATTGATACGTGGATTTCGAGAGAATAAGGCTATGGAAAATTTTTTCCTGGGAAAGAGCCTTTCCACGATAACCGCTAGATGTTTTGGGACTACAAGGCGATCAAAACCCACGATGGATTCGAAATATCAATGAACTACGGCATTATGTGGAACGCAATTCCCTCAAAAACCACTTTTTCATTCCCTCCAGAGGAATTTACCCAAGGCTCGGAATCCTTCGTTAATTTGGCATGAAAGTACAGGAGGAGGAGAAAAATTAACAAATAACAATGAGTAAAAATAAGTAAACAAGCTCTTTCTGAGAAAATAATATCAGATTACCCTTCAGAAGCACCATGCATCATTGAGATGGCCCAGGGTAAACGTACCAACACCACACAATACCCGTCGTTAACATAGGCGTCAAAGCGTTAACCTTGGGTAATCTCAATGGTAATTCCAGGTATGGTTGTCAAATTATTCTAGGTATAACAGACTCCAGTGGATTGAATCCGCTCGCACCTACCACACCACAAGGCGAATCGACAACTGGAGCAGTGATAACAGTGGAATGCGCGGATGCGCAGACAATCGGAGTACTAAGGCGCGTTTGACGCGATGCGGCAAACGGGACCGGAGGAATGGGAGTCTCCTATATGCATGACACCTGTACCATCGCTGTAACATTATGGATGCCTTCCCAAGGGTTTACTCAATGCTATAAGGGAGGGCAATAACTAGAGGTGGTAATTGTATTTTTGCTTATTCTTTGGAAGTAATCCAGAACCGAGAGAATATTCGAGCTGTTAAAATTTAAGCTCTACAAATCCTGGAGCCGCATGCATCTTTGAGATTACCCAGGGCAAGCGTGTTGATATCCCGCAAATTTGCTCATCGTTAAAATGTGCGTCAACACGTTAACCCTGGGTAATCTCAGTGATGCATCCAGGCCCCGCATATTTTTGAAAATCTGATGGAGATGTTCTGTAGGACTCCGAACGTTTTAGAATACATTAGGAATACACATCTCATCCACTGTCTCAAAGTTCCTAGGAATTTCGTGTTGAAATTTGATGTGAAACTTCATATTGGAAAAAAAACCTATGGGTAACCTTCAAAAGTGGGCAACTCTTTGAAAAGAGTGGCGGAAGGGGGGAGGTTCGCTTTTGAAATTACGTACCTTATGAAATAACTAAGAATTTCGTAATGAATAAATTTCACTGTTAATTACTAATAGTGCTTTTAGCCATAATTATTAACTATTTATTATTGTAATTAATACTTTTACTATTTTTATTTTCCTTCCGGGTTACCAGAGTGACAGAGACCTCACTGTTTCCCACTTCCCCTTTTTTTATTGTTTTGTTCATTCCTACGATTATAATACTGAGCGGTTCATCACAAAAATACATGAAAAAGGCAGTAGAAAATTTTGAAACTAGTAAGAATTTTGCAAATCAACACTCACTCGTCGCGTATTTCTTCTTCAGCGGGAACAACAACCGTCGATGCACGAACTTGTGCGGCAGAGCGGGACTGGCAGGCTCCGATATCCGGGGAATCGGACTTCCACAGGACGAGGAGTACTTGTCGTCATCCCACGTGGACACCTCAGCGTCCTTACGGCTCTGAAACATTGTACATATAATACTAGTCGTAAGTTCACCAAAGCATTAGTAGGCAGGGCTGGACTCACGGCGACGTTGTTGTTGATCGTCGTCTTCGGCTCCTTAGCATCCATATTAGCCATCACTGCTTTGTCTTCATGAGGAAGCTCGCCTCCGGGTTTATACGCCAAACCCTCATCGCGCTTCTCCAGCTTGTCCTGGAACACCTACTCAATTCGAAGAAGAAAAATAGGCCTTGAGTTCTTGTTGTTTGGGAAGAAAGGTCGATTTCGATCAATAACCACATCCCTCATAGTGTGCTTCGCTCAATGTGAATTATGGATTCAACAAGTGCACTTCTTTCCTATCATAATTGCGGATGCTTGACAAACGCAGCCGCCAAACCAGTGTGCATTGAATGATGTTCTGCTGCACAGAGGTGAAAAGTAGTATTGTGTGAAGATTGACGTTGACTAGAGCGAGAAAGAAGCAGCGATGCTACGACTTCCGAAAAGTAAGGGGTGGGAATGTTGTTTGCAAATGTCGCGAGCGAGGGGACATAAATATATCAGTAACAGCATCGCTCTCAAATGAGGATCGCTCTCAAATGAAGAAAATGGATATTATTATTTCTCAAGTTAATACTGCATTTTATTAATTATTACATTGATTATACTATTTTGCTAGTTGGTATACACGTTCTTGGGTATTCTTGATCAAAGAGGTATGCAACACAGCTCAACCCATTTTACAGAGTGCGGCTTAAGTTCCCGGACACGAAATTTTCATTTGATTTTTTCGCCCTACCGAAGGCCCGCGGGGCCCGAGGGTCGTAGTATTCTGGTCCCTCAACTCGGGTACGCCCTGGACTTCATGTTCCTGTAAGTTATGAAACGGGAGCCGCAGAGGGCAAAAGCAAAATCACTTTTGATCGTGAGTAAAGAACTGTTCCTCACTTCACTAGGACAAAACAGGAAAAGGATGCCAAACATATCCCACCTAAATCTTACAGATCCCTCCCACCTTCCACTATTCCTTCCGATCCTATTCTCGATTGAAATTGTCGCCAAATACATGGGGAGAATTCCGGGAACTTGAGCGGGGTGTTCGAAGGCTTGTGAGAGCTCCAAAATTGGCCATTTTGGACAGAAGTCTCGTCTTATAATTCACGTTGCCGTGATAAAAATCGTTTCGATTGGTTCTTTTTCACATGAGTTATAAAGAAAAGTTCTTGTCCGAGAACTTAGGCCACACCCTATATTATACTTACTGGGATAGGATTTGCTTTATTGACGACTTTTTTCTCCCAAGTGAAAGGGGAGGTTGTGGGCCTGCAATACCCATCAACTTGAATCTAACAAATTAGCCAGATTTGGGATTTAACATACTATTAAATGATGTGCGAACTTCGTCCCTACCAAGTTGACAAGTTTGTTTCTGTCTCTGGCTCCAGCCGGTACGTAGAGTCCGGTAAAAGCATTTATAGGGAAATGTTGAAGGGAAACATGCTCAATCTGAATCGTCACTTCATTTCCTTCCATAGCGAGATACACGAATTTTATACAGAATTTAGGGAAACTGACGAAATTGAACTTTTATTTTTTTAATCCAGTTTGAACGGACTCTGTGCCCATGGTAAGCAACAGGAAGGAAGCCCTCATAGTGCCTCAACATATACTCGAACTTGGTTTTGATTGCTCATCATAAGGCTGAGAAATGCAGAAAAATTCTGTCAGCCAAAATCGTGGGTGTGCTAAATATGTGGCCGCCACTGTATGGTCCATGGTGGCATGATAAGAGGATTTACAGGCTAACAAGAGAAAATGCATGACATTTGAATGGTCACTAAAGGCACTAGTCAGCAAAAGAAACATCGCGGTAAATTTGAACTACAAATCTAATTTTTATATGACATTTATAGCAATGATGATGAATTCACCAACCTTCAACTTATCCCTGAGTTCGGTAAGCTCATTATTGGCTATGGATTGTCGCCGTTGGTCCATTTCTTCGAGTTTTGCTTCCAATTCCTCGATACGCTCCTGGAAGAATTTGGATTTAACGCCTTGCTAATACATAGCTTCCAAAAAATAGCTCACCTTGAGCTGTGCAACGAGATGCGAGTAGTGAGCGTCCTTGTCCCTCAGCTGCTCCACGTGGTTTTCCTCACGTGAGAGGAGCTCCTTCTCCCTGGAAATGTCGCCCATATGAGAAAGCACCCTGTCTGTACCACCAAAACACCAACGCTCACCTCTCTTGGTAATTCCTGAGCAGCTGATTCGCCTGGTCGTACTTCTTCTCGAGTTGGTCGTAGTGCGATTTCGTGCTGTCCAACACCTCGTGCATCTGGTCAGCTTTTTTCTGTGACATTTCAAGTTCTAATTCAAGTGCAGCGATCTTCGCCTAAATGTCGCAATAGCAGTGTCTGCCAGGCACAGTCACGACCACCCAGCGAACGTACCCTGATCTCCGACTCGTCCATGCTTCGTGCCGTCGGCGGCTCGCTCTCCTCGGGTTGACTCTCCTCGCCTTCGTCGCTGACTATTCGAGCGCGGTCGGCTTCGAGGGACTGTCGGATCAGCTGAGCCACTTCGGATTCTTCGAGGTTCGGCTCCCGACCTGCAGAAAAACTAGATTAGCACATAAATTGAAGTAAATTTACAGTCAACGAGAAGCTCTTTCCGGGATCGCACGCATCATTGAGGCTACCCAGGAAGAATGGGTAGGCAACCACCTCACTTACCCATCGATAACACGGTTTTCAACATGTTTACCCTGGGTAATCCGAATGATCCATCTAGGCCACGAATCCTTCACTCATTTACTAATTCAATAATCCAGCAGGGCAAAACTGACAATGTTTAGTGTTAATGTTAATGTTTAGGCATAGGCTTGCGCATAGATATAGGCCTGGACTTTCCCCATATAGTTTTTGGTTCAGGCCTGGACCTTCCAATAGACCCTTGATGTGTCATTGAAATTACCCAGGGTAAACGTGTCGAGGCCCGTGCTAGCTATAGATTTGGATGGTGTCAGAAAGTTTACCCTGGGTAATCCCAATTATGCATGCGGTCGTGGGAGTGCAATTCCATGAACACGATCCCGGATGCTTTTTCACTTCCACAAACAAAATATATCCAGCTCAATTTCATCACCCTTTCCCCCATAAAGTTCGAAAAAAAAATCTTTTCGTCCAAAGTTCGCCCATGTAGGCGACATGTTAACCACTTCAACTTTGCACGTTAACCCCATTTTTACCCGGGTATGGTAGGCAAACGGCCGATACGATTTTCCACAAAATTTTTTGGATTTTTGAACAAGCCGGTCATTCGACATTCACAACTTTTGATATTGTGTGTTTGTCATGTTCCTTCGCAGTGTTTTTGTAAATTTGGTATTTTTCCAAATTCTTATCACAGTCATGGCATAACTGTACAAATTGGGCGTTTCGGTACCAAATAGAAATGATTTTGACGGTCACCCCATTGAAATAATTCTCCAGAGCAGAGTTTACGCAAAAATATCTCATTGATATTCTTGTAAGAAGAAAAAACCCGACGAATCTTTTTTCATTCATGTTCTCAGGCAAAATGTTG
This sequence comes from Ancylostoma ceylanicum, assembly GCA_000688135.1. Classification (NCBI taxonomy): domain Eukaryota; kingdom Metazoa; phylum Nematoda; class Chromadorea; order Rhabditida; family Ancylostomatidae; genus Ancylostoma; species Ancylostoma ceylanicum. Next base: position 60,162 of record JARK01000245.1, on the reverse strand, counting down.
GTTCCCATTGCCTCCATAACGAAAGAATTTGGTTAAAAATGGAGCATCGGGTGGACTAGCGTTGGAATAACCTCGTGCATATTCATAGGACTCCATTTATAATATTAATGGAAAGGGCAGCATCACGAAAAGGGAAAACAGAAAAAGAAACGCACCAATGGTGAAGAGCACTCGGTTCGAAGTCGCCCGAAGCGTCTCGGCGGCGTAGAGCTGACTGACTCCGACGAGGCTCTTCCCGTCGACGGACACTATCTGATCGCACACTCGCACCCGTCCGTCTCTGGAACACCGCTGCAGTTAGTGGGGTCTGCGAGGGAAAGCACATCGACCGGCCAGCCCCATTTAGGATATTGAGCCCCGAATGGAGCCGGGCTGCGTACTCTCAGCGCACTGACCTGTGTACGGCTCCTCCGGGGGTGATATTCTTCACAAAGATGCCTAGCTTCTCCAGGCCGGAATCGGCTCCCACTCCCATTCCTAAATGGATTGGATCCTGGCGTTTTCAGGGATAGCAAAAAAGAAAGGAAACGAAAAGGTTCCTCACCAATTATGGAGACTCCTAAACCTTCGGGGCCCTTCTCAAGCATTACATCGAATAATTCCATACGTTCTAATCGCCTTTCGAGTTCATACTCGGCGCAACTGGCCACCGGATCGATATCCTCGTTTTTACGATCATACTCCTCCACCGAGTGGGTGCAATATACCTGAAACAGGTGCACGGACAGGCTTAGTCATCACTTTTCTTGTACATGTTTTGCATTCGAGATTACGTATTACGTCACGGCTCAATGACCATTCTAGGGGACGTGACAACCACACATGCACAGCTCAGACAAGACGACGCTGGAGGACTGCGGAAGGACCGCGGGGAAATATCGCAGGGTACGTTAGCTCACCGAAAAAGGTCATAGCACAGCCGAAATTTACGGGTTTTTCTCCTCAGGAGACAAAAAACAAAAGAACAAATTAATTCATAACAGAATTTTTCCAGAAAACCTTGTTCAGTGATAGATTTCACTAGAATCGATTTGCCAAATGTAGCTCAAGTCAAATTTGTATTTCGTTTATCTATTTCTACTATTGATCGTAATAAAAAAACGAGTTTTTTTTGCAGAAAATCACAGGTTCTGAATGATCACAAAACAGGGGTGGCGCTATACTTCACATTTTACTTCGCCCTTGCCTGTGACAACAATAACTATTGATTTTGGGCAGAGCATCGCTGGCGACGCTGCTGCGCGGGTCACCGCTAGTCGATCAATAAGTATGAAAATCATTGTAAGTGAAGCGATGGCACGTGGGCTGCTATACTTCACATGGAGTATAGCGGTAAACTAATTGTTAGCTCGAAAAAAAAACAATACTGTTTGTATGAATTTACTAGAAACCTGGTACGAATACTCCACACACAGGTACAGTGGGCGTCGATGGCGGTGACCTGTCTGCGGCCTTGAAAAGCACGCGGCGCGACCGCGCCGCTTGAGCAGGAATCCTCTCCGGGACATCAAATTATGGGGTTTTCTTCATAGTCAGTTAGTTTTCTTATAAGTCACCATCAAACATGATGAACACCTACCAAGAAAACCCGGATTCGCCACCGCGGCGACGATTCTATCGTGGGCGGCACGGTCGCGCCGCGTGCTTTTCGAGGCCGCAGACAGGTCACCGCCATCGACTCCCACTGTATATAAACATGAAGAATTTATAACCCTATATCCAAAAACACCATGTTAACCCACGGCACCTGCCGCACCCCTCCAGTTCGTCACTGTCCAAGGTATTAGTTAAAGCAAATAGAAGTTAGACTAACAGGTATCGGTGCTGTGCTGAAGGAGACCTTTCTGTCGCGATCGAGGTCTCGTTCCGGGCTGAGACCTCGTCTCGTCTCGAGCACTCCGTCGGCGCGTTCGTCGTCCGACGACGCGCCCCGCGACGACAGCGTCCGGCCGTCGTCATCGTCGGCGTCGCGACGCGTTTTCACCAACGCGTACGTGGTGTGTCGCATCGCCTGTGCATCTGCGTCTAACACACTGTTATCGTCTCGATCATCACCAAACCTGGAAATGGAAGGGTTTAGAGGATTTGCTGGAAAAAAGGATTTGTGGAAAAGTGCACAGGATTGTCAGTTGCTATTGAGACAGAGCAGCCAGCAGGAATGGCAGTAACCCCAAAATTTCTGGGAGCACCCTAATGGGTGGGATTTGTTTTATTAGGTTGGTCCAGAAGTCATGTACCAAAATTTGTTTTTCGATCCAGAATTTTTTTGGTGTTGAATTAAAATTCTTTGGCAATAGAATGTGGTAGAAAATTTGTTACTTCTCAACTATTAAAATTGGACATCCACGGACAATACCATTATGATTCTTTGAGAAAAAGAGTGTTGAAAGTGGTGCAAGACGTTTGAGCCAACCTAATAGAAGGGTTAGTTTGTAAAGATGTGGGGGTGAGTCTAGAATGAATTTTTTTAAAAATTTTCAACACTAAAGAGATGAGCGCACTAGAGAGCTTTGTTATGAGAGAAAAGGCACGGAAGGGATTCGGAGTATATATGGAAAAAGATTGCAGTTTTTAGTGAAGGAAACATCAAAAGAGATTTCCTCACTTTTCCTTAGAATTATCATGTTTTTCCAAACCGGAAAAATCCACATTTCATCGTTATTTTTGTAACAATCAATTTTTATGGGTCCGCTTCTTAAAGTCTTCAAGTTTTATGTACTGGAAAGAGAAAAAAATCAAAATCACCCCGAAATTTCTATGTAGCAGTGGATGCCATTCTTCAAAAAATGTCCTGCTATCAATCTACACTGCAAATGCCAGCAAGAAAGTGCAAGAACGATGTAATGCGAGAAATTTGGGAGATAGAACGGAAAAGTCTGGTGGCTAGAAAATCACATTACAGGGTCAGCAGAAATCCTAGAAATACTAGCCGAAGTAGGCCAAGGCTTTTCTAAGTGGGGACCGACAAAAACTGACATTGTCAGATGGGATTTCTGATGCCACATGCATGAATGAGATTACCCAGAGTCAGCGTGTCCACACCCCGCATATCTACCCATTCTCAAAACGAGCGTCAATACATTCATCCTGGGTAATCTCAGTGATGCATCGAGGCCGTAGTCCCTTTCTATTCTTAGGCGCTATGCCAATATGCTCAGAGTTTCAACTTAAACTTAGGGAAAATTTAACCATAAGCATTTATTCTCCTAAAGTGTGAATGAACAATCGTCATTCCCACCCAGATTAATACATATTTCTGAATCCTAAGAAAAAAAGGCCTCGTTAGTCTTAGTTAAGTTTGTTTGGTTTGAAGGTTGCTCCTCACCTCAGGATCGATTTTGAGAATCTTGCACCAAAACAATCGCCAGGCGATGTTGGTGGAATGTATTCATTTTTTCTCACAGAAATGCAAAACAATTAAGGCTCTGCCACGAGAATGCTTTGCACCTTGCGCCTCTTTGTAACAGATGTCCCAATGAGCCCCCGAATTCTCCACAAAATAGGGGCTCAGAAACGGGTTTTGGGCATTTTTGTTAGGAATCGTGTATAACACTGTGATCACCGTCTCATGTGGATTCTTCAAGAATAAGAATCTCGAAATCGGTTCCTGGATGAGGACAATGTTTTACAGCAATTAATCCTAGACGGGTAACACTTTGTTCTGAAAAAAAAGAAAAGTGGTAAACTTCCGTTTTCAGCAGTTCTCCTATGGAAGATCACCGAAAAGTGAAACGTGTTATGTTTTACTATTTAGTAAAATTTATTTTCAGTAAATATTTACAATTTGGCAGAGTAAACCTTATAATTGCCGTTATGGAGATGGCAAGAGGCCTCAGATGGAAGAGAAGCGAAAAGAAAGAACCAAATCGCGAGCAAGCGTTTAATCCACACTAAAGATCCCTCCCTCTTCATGAATTTTTCAGTGAAACAATCAAATGCGAAGGCTCGAGAAGCTCGACTAGCCAAGAGCAACAGCTCTGGGTCTTAAGAAGCTAAATTTTTCGTGGGAATCAAAGCGAGGCAGTGCATGCCTATCTACGGCGAAAGAAAGCAAGATCATACTCGAAGCACTGACTGCACGTGGCTATGAACTGAGAGAACGCAAAGATCTGCAGCAGTGACAGCCAACAAAGAGGAACAACGATGGCTGCACGGGCAGGCGGCGAGCGCGGGTGGTCCCAGGCACGCCTATTCGATTTTTTAAACTCAATTTGTGGGACCGCACCCGCACGTGAACGTGGAACGAACTCTCGAGTACGTACGTACAACGAAAACGACACAGAGCGGCCGGCGGCGGGGCGAGGTGGCGGCAAGTTGTTAGCGAGATGGCTCAAGTGCTAGTAACATGCAGAGCTTTGAAACTGGCAACACTACCGACCGTCTTCTGTAGAACGAGGGATCTCGCCAGTACGGCTCGTAGCTGGACCGCTGCCGCAGCGCCTGCTCGTAGTTGGAGGCGGGCGTCGACTCGACGGCGTACTGCGGCGGCCTCATCTGCTGCTGGTGGTCGTACGCTGATCTCTGACTCACTGGCATATTCCTCGTGAATCTAAAATGTCACGCCATGCGCGGGAAGGTTCTGAACAGCGAAAAGAAAGGAGGGAGAGAGAAAAAGCCGCATGCAAACAAGTCTGGACTGCAGCCGAGGTAGCGGCCCTAGCCTCACGAATCCAGGCTCTCGGCCCGGCTGCACGAACGACGGCTACTGCCGCGGGGCGCGGAAGCGATCGTCGACGGGGAAATGCTCGGCTAAACATGCGTAACGAAGCCTGATATGCGCTCCGCTCGTAATTTCATTTGCGGAGCGGCGACTTTTCAATGAACTTAACGAATTTAATGAGACAGAAAGCAACCGACGACGTGTGTTAGCAACAAAAGTCTGCATTCATTTCATGCTAGGCGAGAGGTGACCTCAGCTGCTGGAGCTGGGGGAGTGTGAACTCACTTCAAGGGATCCTGAGCCCTCGGCGAGCCGCGGTTCAGCAGCTCCAAGTCGGACGCCAGCTCGGAGAAGTTTCGGGCGACCTGGAAAGTTCTGGATAGAGTCAGGGGGCGGGGGAGTATCACCATGGATAAAAATTCTGTCTTATTGTACAACGTGATGTGGGAAAAAGGGGGCAGAGAGAGAAAGAGAGAGAGAGAGAGACAGAGAGAGACAGAGAGAGAGAGACAGAAAGAGACAGAGACAGACAGAGACAGAGAAACTGAAACGTTACAAAATTTCATCCCATCTTTACCCTTAGGCAAAACAAATAAAGAAATGATGAGTTGAAATCTCCAAGTTCAAGAGCACATAGGAAATATGAGAAAAATCCCAGCCAAATTCCAAGGCGATTAGAGTGTCTGAAGCCTTTTACCTATGACTAACATTATTGACAGACAGTTTTTTCTCATTAAGCTCTCATCTCTATGGTCTCAGGCAATATTATCGGCAAATAAACTCCTTAAAAGGATTCAGCCCCTCTGACGAGGCAAAATACGAAATCACAATGATTACGTCAGAGAGAGGCAGCCTACCGTCTCATTAAACGAAAACGAACTGCAACAGTGACGACCTCACCATTTCATGCACGTACACATTTTTCATGAAACCTCCCCCCATCGAATCGATACACTCGTAACAAAAGGATAGAGTACAAACAAGGTTTACACAAACAGGGATCCCGATCATGGGATTAACTGAGAATCGATGAGACAAATCCCAGCACTGCATGTTACAGAAAGAACATGTGCTGGGTGCTGGCAGGGATTCAACATTCTGCAGGGCCATGATACTCGGCAGAAATCCAGAATTTTCAAGGAATCCTAATGGTCACAGGAACAAGGCTAAAAGATATAGGAATCCTTGTTGTGCAAACCTCGTTTGTACTTTATCAGTTTGTTACGAGTGCACTAATTTGATGGGGTGATCTCAGGAAAAATGTGTGCATGAAGCGATGAGGTCGTCACTGTTACTGCTGGATTTCGTTCAATGAAATGGTAGGCTGCCTGACTATAAAGTAATCATTACGATCTCATTTGCCTCTTCAAAAAGGATAATTTTCCTTAAGGAGTCTATGCGTCGATCGCTAATATTGCTTCATAGCCTCCAGAAAAAAAAACGAAAAATTAATTTTTAGTTGAGAGCTCATGCGCTAACCGTCTTAGTCAATTGTTTAGCTCCTTCTAGGACCATTTTTGGCAAAACTCAGGAAGGCAATGGAAGGACGTTGAGGCAGCCTTACCATGGGCTGCATGCATCATTAGGATTACCCAGGGTAAACGTGTTAATATTCCCCAAGTCTATCCATCGCTGAAATCGACGTCAGAAAGCTTATCCTGGGTAGTCTCGATGGTGCATTCAGGCCCTGCATTCTCATGAAAAAGCATGCGCTAAAAGGAAATATGGTGGGTTCCCGGTATTTTTCCCAATTTGTTCTATTATTTGAAGAAACGAGTTTTTCTTTGATAAATAAATAAATAAATAAATAAATAAATAAATAAATAAATAAATAAATAAATAAATAAATAAATAAACAAATAAATAAATAAATAATAGGCTTTTAAAGGAATGGTTTTCACTGCCGGATTAGTCTAAGATTATTATTAATTACATAAATTATAAAATTATATTCTCCAATCATAATTAATTTGCTCTTGCACCTGTCTCTCTCTAGCCTATCCTGTGTTGTTCATTGCGTTCCAATGTGAGTTCTATGCCGATGATATGTCCGCTCTTACCTACCTTTTTATTTCTTTTTCGCCTCTTTCTGGATTGTGCACCCAGAGTGTATCAATAAATCAGTAAATAAATAAATAATAAATAAAACAGGTCTAGCGAGTACTACATATGTGCGCATCTCACAATCTGTCAGTCAACTATTACGCAAACATAGGTTTGCATATTCAAACAAACAAATATTGAAACGTCTCAGGCCCATCCCTTAAAAATACGCAAATGCACAAACTACGACAACGAGCCAGAGAAGACTTCTCAACCCGACATCTTACGACCTTTGATGCACTAACGAGGAAGATCTCATTAATAGAAAAAAACTGCAAAGTGAGTGAGCCCCCGCATAAGTAATTTATTAGATTTGTTGCCTCTCGAATGGGCTAACGACAGCGGATTTTCTAACTTCCGGGGGAGGGAGTCAGTGAAACAGCAGCGATTTTTCGAGGGGTTGGACTGCCACCTATGGCAGAATTCAACAACATCCCAGGAACATACCCACTAACCCTGTGGGGACAACTTTCTCGAGCAAAAATCAATACATTTTATCCGAAAATTTCTTCAAAGGCAAGGGAAAATCAATGTAAAATGTGGAGTGTCAAGTAGATCCAGGAAAACTCGTTTTTTCCAAACTTTTGCTTCGTTTCCTCAAGTTTTTCTCCAGGAAATTCGTCCATTCTGGAACATCAGGGCGGGAAGGGCATAGTCTTCTCGCGGACGTCCATTATTCCCGCTTCTGCTTGCTCTACTATTGGGAAAATTAAAGGAAAGCAGATGCAAACTCAAAGGATCTTTGTCCCACTTATTCATCAGTCACTAACCTAATGAGGAGGCATGTGATGATAAAGAGGAAGATGTAGAATATGAGAAAACCCTTGGAAAATTTTTCAAAACTTCAAACGGATCTGAAAGTGTAGGCAATCAACTAGAAAATTTTTCTTCATGGAAGAAGTTAGGAGATGTTTTTAGCTACTGAACTGCACTTTTTTATCCTGGCCCTATGGAGGGAAAATATGGAAGGCAATGTCGGCAGCAATAATGGACGAAACCTTTCCTCCAAAAGCAAAAGCTGGCAGGCCTGCGTGATCTAAGAGGTTGCTGATCGTCATAAAATTGCAGGAATTCTATACAAACCTCGAATTTCCACTAGTACAGGAAGAGCTGACTACTCACGGAAGGGGAAGAGCGGCTGACGCGTCGAGCTGCGTGGAATTTCAAATCGCCGACCAGTTCGCCGACAACCTCATTCCCACTCAATGAGTATCGCATTTGTAAAAACAAAAAGTCACTCGGTGGAGGGCCGCGCCGGCGGCCGAGAGGCGAGAATCGCGGTCATCGGCGCCTGCAGGCGCGGCGGCGACGCATCTCGAGTGGCCCTCGCGGCGCCGCATCGCGAGCTCCTCCCGGGATGAAAACACGCGGGCCGCTGTTGTTGAAGTTAATGTGGCGATGTGCGTAAAGAAATCGTGTCTCTCCCACGCCGAGCAGTTATCTGATTACGCTGGGGAATCACTGGATACTGCTGGGAACACGCCCGCGCCGTCGTCGCCGCCCGCAGGCAGAAGTCGCGTGTCGGCACCCCGAGGCGCCGTTTTTCGCACGCTTCCACGCACTCGCCCTCTGCTGGCCCGCGGATTTTTTTCGCGCCTGCTCGCCCGCCACCCACTAATCGCTGCACGACGGAACGGACGGAGGCTGTTTTCACGCTGTTGTCGTGGAGTCTACAGGGAGACCACGCGGCACGTCAGAGTTGGCAGGACGGGTTTGTCGGGCAATTGTGGACGAGCGGATGTCAGAACGATCACCCATTGGGATTCAAATCGGAGCTGTGGTTCAGAATATTGGCAGCGGAGAGCGGTCAGAGATCGGTTTTTACTTCCGTTCGCAGCAGTGGCACATCCAGAGAAGGAACGCAGGGGAACTTTGCTTTGGCGGTCAACAAATGCTCAGGAGATGGATAGTAAATAGACTATTAGCATGAACCATGAAAAGTATGTAATACCTTCAAAGTATTCATACAGAGTACAAAAAAGAGGGGGTAACGGTTTAATAGAAACCTCGGCAGTCCAGTGAGTGAGATGTGACATTGTGATCTTATTTATTTATTTAATTAATTATTTATTCATCATGCTGTAGTAGCTACAATGTGTCGTGGTTCAAAGCGAAACCAGAGCACCATCCAGAACAAGGCATGATTAAAAATTTTGGTCATCAACCCATTGAGGACCGCATCCTTTTAGCGCACTTCCACAACTCCTCAGGTTATAGCTCCTTTCTCTGCACCGCATTTTTTTAAATGAAAATTCTAACAAAGATTCTTGTAATCACAACGACTTAAAAGTATTACACCGTCACCAATCAAGTATATCGCTGTGAGCACTGAGGTTTAGTGATCTCTCAAACTGAATCATGCGAAAGAAGGCGCAGCTCACCGGTAAAGCGCGAGGTCCTCTATGAGTAAAAAAATCATTTTTATTAGGAAAACCAACTATGGATAACGATTGCAGGGTTTCCAGATTCCAAAGGTTTAAATTCGTAGCAGAAGTGCGAAGTGTCAGCTACATACGCACTCTTCTAGAGTTGTAGAAAAAAACTTTGGGATTTTCTGGCTTGACCCCAATTATTGGGTGTGTTCAAGGTAAGTAACGAATTCATTCAAATATTTGGTGATAGGCGCTCATAATCAGTTGTGATTGGAGCAGAAGCATGTGAAGAGCATTACTCTTAATCTCAAATTGTTTCTCATTTAAAAATTACCCGTTCTCAAAGAAGTTATGCGAAAATCAAGCCAATCCTGTGAAAATTTCTAGATTTTACGGCGATTGTATACCTATGTGCATAAGTAGGACCAAGTAAAACGTAGTAGAAAAGGTTAATATTTTAATTGAGAATCCAGGAAATGATTTAAAAATCCAAAAAAAAAAACCGCAAGCCAGACTACTGCTTCGAAGCCTAGAGGAGGTCCTAGAGAAGCCTAAGGAAAATGAGGAGTAGTTAGGTACCAAAAACATGTACGTAGGTCCAAATAATGTGCTAAAATGGAAGTTAAAATGAGCGTCCGAATACGAATGAGTTTGCAAAAAAATTTGAGCATTCGAAAAAAAAGGAAGCCCTAGAACGCTTGCGTACTTCCATCCAGAGCTGTGCTGCTGTCTATTCTTCGAATATCCGAATTTTCCACATTCTCTGGATGAAATCTCCAATTTTTACTATGTTTAATATGTTATTCAGTCCTCGATTCACCCAGAATTGCCCGTCTGTAAGCATGTTGATATAAAACATCCCCTTTTTTTGTACCCTATGGCGTTTTCTCTTGCCAACGATAAGCTAACTGCTCCTACCTCCTTTGCGATTATGTGAACGCCTAATTGCCAGTAGCTGACACAATAGAGGAATGCACATGAAAAACACCCCATCACCAATTTCCCCATATATAGACGGCGAATGCTTCCCACCAGCAATTTTATGGATCTCGTTTATGGTCGCTGAGATGAAGTGCAATGATGAGTAAACAAATTCTATACCAACACAGTGTGCTATACAGGGTGGCTGTTAAGTATGGATCGCTTTTTCCAAAAGCTATAAAGAAACAGGAAAGTAGCTATCACCCATCTCTCGTGATATTAAGATAGCTAGCGGCTTCCATAAATAGCGTGAGAATTTTGGTTCCTCTGCTTGGACCCCTTCAGAAGTTATCAAGAGATTTCGTCATCTACTGCCATCGGTGAACCTCATCGGGTGCACGCCCCATGTTACTGAATTTGCTAAACGCCCTGATTTCTCTGTACTAACAGACTGGAATATTGTGGGACAGCAGAAAGAGACAGGCCGTACTGTTTCCCTCCAGAAACCAAGGACACCTTGATCCATTCGCACATCACGTTGTCGTGGCAACATCGATAAGAGTACCGATGTGAAAATTCGATCAGATTGAATCGCACAACTTCCAACTCAAATATCTTCACAGGCACTGTTCAGAAAATCGCGAAGCTTGGGCTGGAACTGAGCAGCTATTGGATGTTTCGAAACAGCACACTGACGGATTGAGTGAACAGGGAGCATTTGGATCAGGCGAAAAAAGTTTTCAAGAGAAATCTTCGCGGCCGCCTCCTCAACTTCGCTTATTAAGACGAAAAACTTTTCACTGTTAGGGCCGCGTGAATTCTGTGGGAGCCAACCCAACCACTGTCATTGTATCGCAGTACATTATAGAAATCGGTGGTGAGCGACTGAACCCTGTTTCTCTAGTCTGCTACGGTCTGGGATGAACTTACTTCAGGAAGACCTTTTTTTGTTTTTTCGTGACAAAATTGCCAAAAAATGACGCCGGGTCTCATCAGGAAGCCATATTACGACACGTACTTTTTCCACTGATGAAGGGACACAACTGCACAAAGTGGTTCACCCCGTACCAAGAGTTTGCCCTTAACCGGACCACAAAATCCGCTTCTGCCTTATGTGACTCTGACTGTCCCAATTGGATAGGCCACGATATATTGTTCTCTTACTCTCTGATCTCAATCCGCTGTGCTATTTCGTTTAAAGCTTCGTAGAGGCCAAGGTGTCTGCTACTAGCCACAAAAGTGTGAACTCCCTCATGGCAGCATTCGAGAGGGAGTGAAGCAAAACCGACGTCAACCTATCGCGGTCAACTGAAGTTTTACTTGAGGCACGGCTTAGGGCCTGCACAGATTCCGAAGCAGGCGCCTTTGGCCAGCCCTTCACACGGTGATGGTCAATGGTTGTGCAAAACAGATAGTCGATACGGTATTGCAATATCTTACTTCCTTGGAGAAAGAGATTAGAAAATTGAGCGATCCATACTTAACAGCCACCCTGTATGTATGTACATTGTCCCTCTTTCAGTGAGGATCTTTGCTCATTTTCAGTACAGCGCCCAGGAACCAGCAGATCAATCCAAGCCAGTCGGTGCGTTCTCATTGTTCTTGCGCTGTGTTCTTCCTGGATCACAAACGAACACAACAGCTCGTCCAGAAACCGGAAATTGGGAGACTAGGGAGGAGGCAAATTTCCGAAGGAACGAGCTGGGATTCACATATGACAGCTAACAAACTGGCGTTCACAAGGAAATTTTAGTATTTTGCTGATCCAAGCAATGAATAAATAGTTTTTGGGACAGTCATCCATGCTGGCTACTGCTCATTAATTGAAGTTTCAGCCCTGAGCCCCATATTTGGTGTATGTACATAGCATGCATAATCGAGATTACCCAGGGTAAAAGTATTGACTCCCATCAGATCTACTCATCGCTGACCCGGCCGCCAGCACGCTTGCTCTGGGTAATCTTAATGACGCATCAAAGACCTGGTGTGGTTTCAGAATCCACATTTCTCGCCCGGAATTATTAGAACGGCCCAGCGTTGAGGAAATTCCAGCGTCAGACTGAGAAATAACGCCAAACGTCATCACCATCTTCTTCGCAGCATTATTCTTATTGACATATGTACTTACTTATTCATAGGGATGAGTCATAGATGTGAAAGAATCCATGGCTTCTAAAACTTGAAAACAGCCGCAAAAACAGCCAGGATACATATACGTGACCGAAGCATATATGTATGTTCATTCGAAAAAATGTGCGAACATCTGAATACTAAAAGAAATTATTCAGTCAAAAATTGTAAAAAAGTATGCATTTGAATAATGTTTTCAGTCGATATTTTGGGAAAGAGATAATCTAGGCTGGTCCGGGGATGTTGTACCAAATTTCACGGGTGTGGGTCATCACGAACGAGGCTGGGCATCTTCCTGTTATTCGTCCATTCAAAGGAGGGGCCAATCACAGATACGTCGCCCGCCCTGTTCGCCCCATGATGACCCATACCCGACAAGTAATAGAACATTTTACCACATTCTATTGCCTAAAAATTTCAATTCAGGAACAAAAAATTCTGGGTCGAAAAATAAATGTTGGTGCATGACTTGTGGACCAACCTAGTATAGCCAAATCCTTCATCATTTTTTTCTACTTTGAAAGTGGTTTATTAGAATTGTCCACTAGTTTGGCTTAAGAAAAGTTAAATGGGGTGCCCAACAATGCGAATAATTAGAATGAAGTTCAGTATTCGAAAGATAGAATACAAGTAAAGTCAAAGACCGGTAGACCTACCCAAATAGGGATTCCGAGCACAAATCTTCGAGAGTTGTAGTGAATTTTCCCAATATTCATGCTTCACCACCCAAAACAGCCCTATATGTTTTGCTTCTCTTTTTGCTGAGTGTTTCTCCCACAACACACCACAGCCGCCCGTCAATCACTGACACTCAACGTGCCAGGAACATGGACAACAAACAGAGCCAAAAGAAATGATAAACTGTCAAGATAACAGCTCCGGGAAAGCCTAGGTGGCGAATAGGTGCGATAAATCAGTTGTAAAGCACGATGGCAGTGTTTGCCTCCCGTGAAATGCTGGAAGAAAATGTACCTGAGAAAGTGGACTGCCAGGACATGGGGCGGCTGGCTTCGGCGGCAGCGGGGGCGGTTGTCGTGACGGCCGGGGCGAGTAGAACGAAGGTACCTGCTTCAGAAACATGAAAATAGGTACGGAACTTAGCAGAACTTTCGGTATCTGCTAGATATGTTATTACTTTCACTACGTTGTAATCTCGTGGTTACTATTGAATCCTCAAGAAGAATTTCATGGAATGCATTCTGCATCAGAGTGATTTCTGCGCAACATTGAAGCTTCATCAAGATCTTACTATATATCGTAATGCGATTTATCCGTAAATCTTACTGCACAGTAAACTCCGAACGGCCGTAAACAAGCAACGGGACCGCGGCGCGACGTTCTTGAACAGAGACAACCACAGCGAGCACGCAGAGCCCCTGCGTCTCTGCCGAAGAACGCCACGCCGCGGTCCTGTCCCTTGTCTACGGTCGTTTGGAGTTTACCGTACATGTTGGTATAGTTTCTCCGAAAGGTAGGAATATTTCTTAAAAAATTTCTGGACCTTTTCTGAAAAAGAAAATATCTGCTCAATCCAAACCGAGCTCTTGTCCTCATCACACAATTTCCCCCAATATTGTAATAATTTTTCTTGGCATAATACTATAATTTTTGCGATTTTTTTTCAATTTCCCAATTTTTTTTTTGCATGTACAGTCCTTGCTGAAAAGATAGATGGATTGCGCGTGCGGTTTCGCGGCTGCAGAATCGCGGCGGGACCTATTCGACTCAGCTGGAGCATGTTGTGTCTGCATCCGCTAGTTCATACAGTGGGCGTCGATGGGGGTGGCCATTCAGCGGTCTCAAAAAGCACGCGACGCTACCGCGCCTCTCCAGTAAGAATCTTCTCCGAGAGAACAAACTACGGGGTTTTCTTGATAGTTAATTGTTTTTCTTATTAGTTAAGACCAAATGTGATGAACAACTATCAAGAAAACCCAGATTCGCCACTGCGGCGACGATTCCATCGCGAGCAGCGCGGTCGCGCCGCGTGCTTTTCGAGGCCGCGGAAAAGCCACCGCCATCGACGCGCACTGTATATACGTTGTGACTTAGTTTTCTTCCAGGAAGGCAGAATGATTATCTCGAAGTTCTTCTTGAAATCCTTTACACCGTGCTCTTTGTCAATTATGCAGAAGATCCTTTTTGCATGAAGGTTGCTACATAAAATAAGGTATTCCTCTGGAAATTTCTACTATACACATAGTATATTATTCTATTAAGAAAAGTGGTACATATGATTCCACCATTTTACTCTGAAAATCATCAAAGTATGCTTTTATGACTCTTACAGAAGATTTCCCTGAATGGGCTACTATGAAAGAAAAATTTTTTTGGAAACCCTATTGCATCTCAATCCTGTTTTTTTATAGTTTTACCTTCCAGAAGTTAAATGATTGTTTATAATATGTTCCCACAATTTATCAAAACCATGTCGTCACCAGTCTTACAGTAGATTTATGATTTTCCGAAACCTAAGGAGGGTGCAAGGGGCAAGTGGCAAATACATATAACCCACGTTTTCGCCTTAGGGAACGAAATTCTACTGTATTATATTTGCGGTATTTTAAATTCTTCAAAGAGTCCTTATTTTTGGAATCGACCCAAAAAGCGCCTTTTGCCCTTTTTCACTATGTAAACTTGTCGAGTTTCGCTGCAGAGCAAACTGTTCCATAGTTGTCCACGCTTTTTCGTGTCGCGACTTTTTGACTGTTGATTCTACACCTTTGCGTCTGCAGCATTTTTTCCAGCTCTTCACGGCGAAACAACGCGGCGATGTTCCAAAACAAAAACCAGTTGTGTGTCTGTCTATAAGGAGATGCGTTTTTGTTACGCAACATTCAACAAAGACGTTATTGAGGAATTTCGTCAACAAAGGCATTGGAATTGCGACAGCGATGCAAAACATCAACATCTAGCGAAAAATGTAGCACTATACGACAGTGCACGCGTTTGCAAAGAGCTTCAGAAAACAAAACAGTTATACTATGAGTCTAATAAATAAAAATATTTATGGTAGAAGAAGTGCTCTCGACTGATTTTCTGCAGAATTTTCTGTGGCAGAATAAGGGCGTGCGCCTATTTTTTCGTTGGAAAAATGTTGACGGTTTACCATGTATGTTTGGTTCTGTGGCTGTTTTTTGGTTTCCCTTCGGTTTTTTTTTCTTGAGAGGAAAATATTAACGAAGCGCTACTCCTCTTTCAAAATACATATGTAGTTGTGCCATTTGCGAAGAAGCTGCTAGTTATTGACAATCAACATTGTTTCCAGGGCCGCTTCCAGGGCAGGTTACTCAGGGTAAACGTGTTAGCGCCACGCAAATTTTCCCACCCCTGAAACGGGCATCAACGAGTTTACCATGGGTAATCTCAGTTATGCATCCAGAACCAAAAATGTTGCGTATTGGACATCATCAAAGTTGAAAGGCGAGGGGGGATGGCAAACACAGCAAGGTTACTATACTTCTGGTTCAGGTCCAAGATCCAAAGAATCCATCCCAGACTAACCCAGACTACGATTACCCCTTAAGTAACACCTAGAACCTTAACTGTATAAATACTTTGTTAGTTGTAAAATTTAAAAAAAAACTATTGTTTGAGGTACGGCTTGATCTACAATCAAAACGTCAATGCAAGTGGTTCTTATTCATTCCATTCTTCACCCCAAAAAGATACCACCAAAGCTAATCCAGGCAAGGCTAATCCAGGCAAAATATTCTCCACTAATGAGGGAGTATTGCGCAATTTATTGAGAGTACGTACAAGTGTCGAGGTTAATTGTTACCTCGAAGGCCAACAGAAGCGAGTAATTTAGGTAGTTCACTCAGTAATTAAGAATCCGACTCAAAAATTCGAATATCCGGTAAAGAATAATGCCCTACAACCCTTCTCTTGTAAACATTTATTTACTTTATTCACATTTTTAGCAGTGTAATGTCTCACTGGTATGGGGTACTATCGATTCAATTCCAAAACTTTCATTCTTCAGTTCCATTCTTCAGTTCCCTTATTTATGAACGTTCCTCAAAAGTTGGCACCTTTCCACTTTCCTGGAACAGACGAGTTCCCCAGATAGAAAACAGGTATGTTTTGCTGAAGGGATTCGACCCAACCAGCTAAGATGACTAGTACTAAAGATTGCAAGAGAATCCACATTGCTCGGAAAACTCGTCCACTCTGAGTGAGCTGGAAGCTCCGAGCCTTTCCGGTAACATTCGTGGATGAGATCGCAGTATGGTACTCGACCAAAATTTATAGGTTAAAGGAAGCGGGTATCGCTGGGTTATTGCACGTTTGACACAATTCAAAAATGGAAAGGGCTAAGAATATGCGTTAATGAGAATGTGTATAAGTAATAATGGTCGAATATCATCACAGTGAATTTAATACTAGGCAAATAATGCGGACCTTTCCAAGAGTTCTTTCTCCTGGGAAATTCCAATTTTCCGGAAGTGGCAGAGCATTTGGTGGGGAATGTGGTTCCGATCGACATAACATCTTCACCGCATGAGAAAGAGATTGTTCTCGTGGACGAAAATTTTGAAAACGTCAAATTTTAGCGAGCAGAAAGTCGCGAGAAAAGGTCGCATTACAAACACCATCCCAATAATATTATAGATTCTCTCGTCTAGGGCTACATTCTTACCCCTTGCTCGAATATTCGATTTTTGACTTATTCCATCCGAATATTCGGAATCTCATGAATCTAGGACATGATTTGCTATTTTAGAAGCTATATTAAAAGCGACCACAGCTCGGCCCGTCCCTGGCGCTGGCCAGGGAAGAGCCGCGCTGCAACAGTCTCATCCGGTTCCTTACCTCTTGCTGTCGCTCCAGCTGTTCAAACAACGCCTTCGTATGTGAGAACCGTGCTCGCGCATCCTCAGAAAACAGCTCTGAGGCTGTGGTCATATCGGCCTGCAAAGAACAACTCTGGTCCAAAATATTCCAGCAATTTCCAGCACCCAAACTTCCCAGGATCCTCGGGAGGAAAACAAAAACGAAACGAACTCACCGCGGACTACAATACGAGCTCGAGACGATCAGTGCGATGGGTGGCGATATGGCGGCGGCGGCGACTCTCTCTTTGGCGGCGGCGGTGGTGGTGGTCAGTCAGTGGTCGGCGGCCATCGTCCAGACCACTCTCGGGATGTCCTCCACGAGTAGCGCGCTCTCTCGTGGATCTCTGCAACGACCGGGACACTCGTTCACTCACTATCAGCGCTGATCACAGCTGATATAACCGAAATTCGCCACACAACACGACATGTGATATTGTACGAATCGCTCATAGAATTCAGGTCACAGCGCCGACAGCTGTGGTCCGCCGGCAGCACAATTTATGACAACATATCACGGAGAATCGGCAATATAGAGGTGATAGATAGAGAGATAAGGCTGGAGGTAGGGATTCGATAGTTTCCAGGGGAATGTAGAGGTGGTCTCGGTCTGGGATCGAACGCGTGTTAACGAGAATGCAGCAATTATCCTAGACAATTTGGCCTCCACGCTTCGCTAATCGCAAAAACGACCTCTGTTTTTCTCATTGAATAAGCAGCCGTCGGGAGGCATGACGAGATGAAAAATCAGCATTAGAGCAAAGGGAGGTAATGGAGATAAACATATGTTTGAGATGAAAATATGGAGGCAAATATGCACTCACAGTTTTACAAGGCGATGGTTAATGATAGTCACAACGCCGTGGATGATTTCAACAACTCCCCTATCTGCTACCGTTTGGTCGCGCATTCACTCAACTAGGAGAGCCCGCTCCAACTCAAATATAAATAAACATTTTGATACAGCAAATTCTTAGGTAAAAAATTTGAAAAATCAAGTGCCCAATGAAGGAATTGCAGAAAGGAAAAGGCCTTCATCAAGTGATGTTTTCTCAATTTAAAGGCTTTTTCTATTGGGCCAAATTTAGTTTCTCAGTCGGTATTTTTCCGACAAGTTCTGGACAACGTCAACCAAACGGAGGGGAAATAGGCACTCCTTTGGAAATCCTGCGTCTCACAACTCGAAATCGAGTAAATTGTGTACTTCTAGAAAGATCCATGGGTCTCCCTGAAATTTAGGGTCAATTTGGTGGTTTCCGCGTGAATTCCAGGTAAATTCCGCTCACGTTACGCATCTTCGCCTGGATCCTATCGAGAAAAATCAAATAGATAAACAAAATCTCGATAGAAACTGCCGGGTAAGAGTCATCAGAGCTAGAACTCATAGAACTGTTGAGTTTGTGGTTTTACAGAGAATGGAATTCACCCAAACGAGATATCATATTTGGAACAGGATTGAGGATGAACCGAATCCCGTGTCATTCGGATCAATGAGCATTCGAAAAAAATTAAAATTCGAGTTAGTCGAGCAAAATCTGGTCGATGTAATCGCTAATGTGTAGAAATCTCTCGTTCTCTTTTGGATAAAGATGCAGGTATACGAGAAGATTATTCAATTCTAGGATGTGCGAGGACCGAGAGAAAGGATAAAGGTTCCTCTTGAATCCACTGAAGATCCCTGATATGTAAGCAAAAGCAACGAATGTAGAGAAAATTAGGATGACAGAAGAAAACAACAACCTTCGCTTATAGCTTATAGTCTCAGCTAGGGCATGGACCTAAAAATGATAAATTCTCACACTGTGGCCTCTGTGATACCTGATCGTGAGCTCTGAAAATTTAAGCATTTATCTGGTATCTAGCATCTGCCTAGCCTGGACTCTCGATTTTTCCAATAGGTCAAACTTGGGCTTCGAAATTTATTGTGTCCGAAAATGTGAGTTAGCACTCTAATTAAAATTATCTGGTTAGGTCGCTGGAAATTAATCAAGTCCAGATTGGCTCGAATAGGTGAAAATAATCTTCTCAGAGAAATTCTTTTCAGAATGAAGCCGAAAGTGACAGCAAGTGTGCTCTCGAAGCGAGAAATACCGTGAAAGTGAAGTGCTGAGTCCTCGGAGCATCTCCACGAAAGCGAAGGAGGCTGCAGGCGTTAGTGCATCATCAGCAGCGCTTCTAGTTCTACGCCGCTCCCACATTAATCATTTCTTTTTGAGCATTAGCATGCTGGCTGATGTGCTGGATAAACATCGGAAGAACTGAGCCCAAGCCGGCCATGAGAAAAAAAAAACGAACTCGGAAGTGGGCGGCGTCGTGGGGAAGAGTCTCCTCGCATGATGGGTGCCAATCTTAGTCATGGAATTTGACGAGCTTTTTGACAGGATTTGTCAACATTTTGACAAATCACTGGAGCAGGAGTTATTTATTTATTTGTGTACCAACACTAGGATGCGGCAAAAACCCTCCAGCCCATTTGGGTAGGGTAATAGTCATAAGAACGAAAACAACAGTGAACATAATTGAAAGAAAATCAAACTGATTCGAATGAAGATCAAATTAGATCAAATACGTCTGAGAATAAGAGCTCGGCCCGTAGTAATTTTATAAGCACCTAGGTTTATTTATTTATTTAGTGGTGCACTCAAGGTGCACGATCAAAATGAGGCAAAAAAGGAAAAATATGGGTAAAAATGGACCTAACATTAAAGTAGAACTCTCATTAGAACATGATGGAAAACACAGGAATGGCTAGAGCGGGAAAATGGACAAGGACAAAGATACCCCACAAATCACATCTGAGCTGGGATTCATAGAACGTTAACCACGCAAACCAACTATGGTTAGGGTGACAGGCCATCCTACTGACTACGTAACATTGAGAGGCAAAAGTTGGTCTGCTAACCTGGTTTCGCTTAGGTTTGCATTCGTGAATTCTAGTCCTGGAGAACAATCCGCGCATTTTTTACCGAACGAGGCTGGCTAGGTAGAGCAGGCATGAGAAAACGAGGAAAAATTCTAGGAATGCGGGAAATTTCCAGGAAATGCGTATTATAGTTATAACCGAATATTCGTATTCGAATAAATATTCGAAAAATTCGAATATTCGATCATTCGAATGGTCGAATATTCGAGAAGGTCCCCATATCCGAATATATTCGAATTCGAATATTCGACAGGAGGCATTATTCGAACATATTCGAACATTCGAAGCTCATATTCGATATTCGAAGGCAGTTCAAGACACAAAAAGGGCAGACGACTCTTCCAAGCTAGGAGGGCTGTGATGATAACTATGCTGGGACAGACACTGTAGATAAGTAAAAGGGAATTGATATGAGGAACCCCAATATTATGGAGCATGCCTTTTTTCATGCGAAATTCTCGCAATCTGCTCATTCGCAGGCGTTTTTTTTTTTTGAAGTTATTCATTACATCTGCACTCGGCTATGGACACTATTTAACGACCACTACACTACAGTATTAGGTTGATGCAAAGGATATAACATTTCTTTGTCTAGAGCCGTTTTTACACAACTTTATTGGACGGTAACTCCGGAAAATCATAAAACCCCTTGGGTTTGCAGGGACCTTCGCGTATGAGCAGGCCCTTAATGACGTGCGCACTGACTCGTGGAACTGCTATCCAAGAATAAGGATATCCCGTCTGTATATAGTTATTTTTGGTAAATTGTTTCTCGCAAAACAAAACCTTCTGCAAGTTAAGTAGACGCTATACTTTGTCCAAATAAAATTAAATGCGCTTGAGAAAAACAACATTATTTTGATTGCATCAACCTAATATGTAGTATTGCTAGCAGAATTGGCGTGTGATGTCAGTGAGTAGTTACTACTGTCTTGAAATCTCTAAGGTTGAGTTCCTGATTAAGATGAGGATTGCGCTGACCTGCCTTGTCCACAACATCGGCGAATTTTCGGAGAAACCATAACGTTTTGGACCTCTTTGAGGAATCTATTAGGAGGAGGTGCTCGGAGTGAATAGCATGGCAGAAATTCTAGAAATAGAGACCAAATCAAAGGAAATATGTTTGTCTACGTCTCGCCAGTGGAGAAAATTGAGTTATACCATTGTTGAGCAGTGGGGTCGGTAGGCCATATACAATGCTCACTTTTCTCAGCGTGTTGTTTTTAATGTTGCAGTAAAATCATTCAAAACAGAGAAAAGTGAGATTGGCTACGTCTTTTTCGGTCTTCATGTTTCCTATTAGGGGCAAGCCCACCCGCCTTCGGAGCACTGGAGTGCCAACGCCTTTACCAATTTCTCAATACGAAAGAAAATGCAAATGAGAAGGGAACCAAAATCTTTGGAAATCAATCACGCAGGCCTAACGCTTTGAAGACAACATTCATTCGATTATTCAGTTATTCGATTATTCGAATATTCGAGTATTCGGATATTCGAATAGTCGAATATTCGAAGAGCCTGATATTCGAATATTCGAGTTCGAATACATTCAAAATTCCCAGTTCGAATATTATTCATTCGTTCGAATGTTTGCGAGAGACTCGAATATTCGGTATTCGAATATTCGAGGCCTGTCTTCGAATGTGTTAACTATAATGCGTATATACGAGAGAAAAAAGTTCCAAGTGAGAGCACTCCAAAGTTGGTCGAAAATCGAAGAAGAAAAGTCACGTAAATTCAAGGAAAAACAAGGGATAGCGAAGTGGGGAAGGAAAAACTGGTGAAAACAGCTTTGGAGAGGCTGTGACGGACGTTTTCTCAGAGGCAGAAGCTTAGCGTGAAGTTGAGGAAGCAACTTGACGGAATGCATTAGAGCCGCGTCGAAGTAGCACTCCTCGATTAGGCGAAGCGCGTGCAAATTTCGTGTGGATCCTGGGGTGGAACTGGTCTCCACTCCTCGGCGGCGATGGCGAGGTTCGCAGAGAAGATGACCAGAGTCATTAGAGGCACCGGCCGAACATGTTTTGCGGATCCTTAGGCGAGCAGCAGCAGTCACTCATCTACTCCAGAAATTTCTTCACACACACACACACAACTCAAACGCGCGACCACTCAGAAGGCGATGCCAAAAAGCCAGGATAACCGGACGCTGGGCGATGAACTTGCCGCCTGGATGTTCGCAGTTTGCAACGACAGGAAATATGTGGTTATGAAGGTAATCAATTAAGAGATGACAAATTGAAAGGAAGATTTGAGAAGATTGGAGCTCCTATGGCAAGCTTATTGATAATTCTTGAAAAACAAGAAATAATCTCTTCTTTCTTCAACAAAACCAGCGCTTGGAACTCACCCACAAAAAAAATGAAGGGAAGGATGGAAAAAGCTGATAATTCTCATAAGACCCCCTTTTTCTCATAGAGATATGGAAATATGTTTTAGAAATATTCCCATGTTGATGTTGTTATGCTGTTTATGTCGCAGTGAGGGAAAGAAGTGATGTATTGGAGGAAGCAGAAAAAAGGAGGAAAAAAATTGTAGACGGGATTTATAAACATTCCCAAATAGGTAGAGGATCAGCATTATACCCTAAAGTGAGCAAAAATGTGTATACTGTCGAGAAGTGATTCGTCTCATTCAGCCACAATGAGAAATTATGAAAATAACAAGATATTTCTATTTCATTCTGTTGAGGAAACTCGCCCACTCTGAATGAGCAAGGATTTTCAACATTCCCGGGAAAGTTCGCGAATCCCGCCATAGACGTTGAAATGTAAATTGTTGACAGTGAACTGGGAGGGCGTCGTAAAATGAAGTGCTGTACCCCATAATTATTGGAAAATATATGCGAAACCAATATAAACCTCAACGAGTTTCCTGATTTGCAAGGAGCGGTAGTATTGAAAATATTGATCAGGTAGAACGGATCGGATCAGTATGCGAGATCGGATCAGTATTTGACGGAAGAGATCAATGCAGATCAACTGTTGCGAGATTCATGAACGTTTCAAGACGGGTTGTGATCTATATAATCTTCTAGTTATGGACGAGTTCTCCAGAAAAAGATAGTGTGTATATAAATTTGCAGAACGACTTCCCTTTATGACGTCACAGGCCGGAGGCATCAATGAGATTACCCAAGGTAAACATGTTGAAACAATAAATTCACCCATCGTTAGCAATGGCAACGACAAGTTTACCCTGAGCGATATCATCGACGCATCCAGGGTCAGGCATGGGTTAGAATTACCACAGAGGACCGAGAAACAAGTGTGAAGATAGCAAGAACTACCACATTCTAGTCGATAAACCCGCTTATTCTGGAAGACCCCGAGAGTTAGGACCTTCTGGAAAATGACGGTAGATCATTTCGCTTGTGAGAATTATGGAAAAATCGAAATTGCTTTCTCAGTCTGAGAGAGAAACATTGAGGTTTTCAGAGCAGTTGTGAATTTTTGTGAATATCTTTAGGGATTCTTGAAAGCTTCAGTATTCCCACACCTGAGCGCTAAGAAACATTGACTCCAGACAATGAAAAGCAACCCAAGCATTCTCATGTTACCCCCACCCACTCCCAATTTCAAATTTTCCACACCTCCACCAAGATTTCCGCACGTCAGACTCTAGCAGCATGTCCTAATAAGAGCAGCCCGAGAAGATGCTAACCTACCCTCTAATCCAACTTGGACGAGTTTCTCAAGAACAAATCGCTAAAATCTAAAGCGGGTTTCATACAATTTTCGATGAGCGGCGCGGCGTGGCGCGAGAAGTGACTCGCGCGCGGGAAACTTCTCGCTCTGGATGTCGCGTTGGATTTGCCGCGCCTTGCCGCGCAGGGTCGCGCTCTGCAACGAACCTTTAATTTGCGTTTGTTCTCCGTGGAAGTTATTCTACTTGTACTTTACTTTGAACGCAGAAAGTGAGAATAAACAAAATAGGGAAAATACCATGCTCTGAGGCTACTTGCTGAGCGAGACAAAACTTGCCGCGCGGCAACGAATACCCCCGGCCATTCGACTCCGCGACTCGCCGCGCGAGCTCGCAAAATGCCGCGGAGGGCCCGCGCGAGGCAAAATGTCTGCAAGCCCCCCTGCTCGCGGCACTTGCCGCGCGAGCTCGCGCTGCGTTGCCGCGCCCTATCCTTCATCATATGGCGCGGCGCCGCGCGGCACAACTCTGAAACCCGCTTAAGAATGTTGTCGCGGCAGAGAAAGAAAACGGTTGCTAAAGGAAGTGACGCCACTAGTTTCTTTCCAGTGCCCGTATTCGTAAACGCTTCCAGGTACACTGTGATCTTTTTGCTCTTCAAAATCGAACGAGTTCTCTGGACAAAAATAAGTATAATCCGTCCGTGTGACTTGCCTCAATCAGCGATGACATTTAATGGCAAGATTAACTAGTCATATCACTTTTTACTCAGAGAATTCGTCATTTTTCAATGAATGGGAAGCCTAATATGTACATTCCCGGGAATGGTCAAGAACCCCGTCACAGGAAACTCGTTCACTTTCGACTTGCGGGAAGATCACAATCTTAACGGAAACGTTCATAAATCCTGGCAGCGATAAGTTGCTTGAGATTCGCCGTGTACATGACTCTCCCAGCTGAGTGATGCTAACAAGACCATAAATGCCCAAGGAAAATCCCCAGAAATAATTCTAAGGCTGCACAGTTCCCTGCAACTAACCGTTGTTGAAAGTCAGCAGCAGTTTCACGTAACCACGAGAAAAAGAGCAATATAAATATTGTGAGAGTATCTAGCCGAGCACCACGTAACCTGTTCTCAACTCAAACACTAGGAACTACTGGAAATTGAGGGTTTCTGGATAGCATCGCTCGGAGAAATTAGGGGTTCTGAACGTTCGAAACGTTCTCGTGCCCTTGTGCAAGGTACATAGGTTGCATGTGTAGAAGTTTACTAAGTGTGGAATCTGGGAACTCAGCCATAGAATGAAGAGGGCTTAATTTCAAAAATATTGGAAAATATCACAAAATATAGCTTCAGAAACTCGAATCAAACTTTTGAAGTAGATCCTACCCCTAGAAGCTTCCCCATATTTGCTAGACAATGAATAAGGTCGCATTTTCTTGAACATAAGCGGAGATATGCCAAAAATTGAAATGACAAAATTTACTGAAACCTGAAATAAAGAGTGTAATACGTTAGCTACATAACATTCCAATACGAAAAAAACGAAGCTGACACTGTCAAATTTCGGTTGGGTTCGAATGCAGAACGAATGCAAGTAAAACCCAACTCGTAAAAGATACAAAAATGTGGAAAAGAAAAGAAAAAAGTTGAATTCAGTAATTTTTTTCTTCTATTTCGCATCGTAGACATAAATCAAACACAGCTCCCAGTCAAATCGAACAACTTCAGACGCAAGGCAATTTTTGGCAATTGGCTATAGAAAAAAGGGTGTCTATGCAGTGGAGTCCACTGATGGTGAAATATGAATATGTGGCGGAGGTAGAAAGGAAAGCTTGTGATTAAATGTCTGTCAGGTGAGTCCAGTAAATCCTCGGGTGAAATACAAGGCAGATCTATCAAATCACAAAGAACAACGTTTTCCGACTGAAATCACCTGAAGGAAACTGTGAAAGTCAACGCTAGAAACCTGAGCTACTAGTAAACTTCCATCAAAAATATGTAGCTCAGTATGTATGGACATATGTACAGGGATAAGGATTGTACATTAACTAGTTTATTAACGGCAAGTTCATGAGTAGCTGAGTAAAGTATGTATGTGCATGGATTCTTATCTTCAAATTTATGTATGTACCTCCACTGTTCTGCAGCATATAAGTTACACCCCTTCTACTCGCGCGCTGGGCCTGGATGCATCATTGAGATTACTCAAGGTAAACTTGTCGACTTCCATGATAACGATGGATAAATCTATGCTGTGTTGACATGTCTACCCTGGGTAATCTTATAATCGCAACGATGCATGCGGTCTTTGTTCAATTGATTATTGATATTTCTCCTTTTTATTCTGGATTCTGTAACATTACTGACTTCTCATTTAATTCTGAAATCATAAACCCTGTAGTGCACTATGTGAACTAATACGTGAATAAATGGATAAAATATCGAGGAAGAGGATTTTGAGCTGAAATGTAGAGAGCTCGGCATCCCAATAAAAGGTGTAGCTCTCTCTCTGTGGGAAAATTCACGGGAAAATATTGAAAAAAGTACTATAAATTGGAAAAGGCATGAAGAGAAAAGACACGGACGAAGTGGAGCGAATTTCTTCTAGAAATTTCTCAGACGATGTATACAACATTACAGAGTGACTCAAAAGTCTGAGACCGACTTTGAAGCGCTGCTAAAACTCTATATAATGAAAGAGGATAACCGAACCACAGCACCTGCCTGAAGATAGGGTCGCATGCATCAATGAGGTTACCCAGGGTAAAGTTCTGATGTACCACAAATATAGTCATCGTTAACAAGGGCGTCAACGCGTTCACAATGGGTAATCTCAATAATGCATCCAGGCCATGGACTGAGCAACGAAGGTTGCCAATGAGGCCCTGGGAAGCGCTACCTTTCTGATGTATATGGAGAACGATGAGATCCACAAGAAGAATATTACAGAAAAATCATATCCGTGTTGCAGATGAGGTGAGAAAATATAATATCTGATACGAGAGAACCGGTTTAAGCATATGAAGGGTATTTGTGGAAGCATTTTAAGGACAAGACTACGTTATTCGCTAATTTCGAGAATGTGAGAAAGTGCGTAGATCAAGTGCAATAATGTTATTATTGTTATTGGAAGATATTGTACTAAAAATAGTACAAAAGCATGTGAAGCAGTGCCGCCTTTTAACCGTATACGGAGGGAACTCGCCACATTTATAACTGAAGCTCCTTGAATCTCAGCAGCTAACTTGAACATGGAAGTGTGAAGACGATTAATCCAACAATGAACCAAGTCACCATGATAAATGGAGGAAAGCGCAGCCGCCCGGTCGCCATCGCAGCTCAGCTGTCGACGCGCCGAACATCGTAAACCAAGTTCGAACAGGTGCTCGAATCGGCCACCAACGTGACCGCCACAATAACTATGCGGTAAGAGGCGCGGAACAGCCGGCGGCGATCCAGGCCGGGCGCCTCGGATCGCGCTGCTCTGCCTTCGCGCGAGGATGGCCCGCCCGTCCACCGCGATCGCCCTCGTCGGCCTCGAGTGAGGTGCACAGGTGTTTGTTTGGAGAGAAATCGAAACGGCGGAGATCACCTCTTGAAAAGCGGCAGCGTCGCAGCGGTCAGCACGATCTGAACCTGCAAATGTAGCGCCTTCGGTTGCGCAGCATCCCATCAGGAGCGGAGATCAACAGCATTCAGGATTATTTATTTGTTTATACATTTATTTATTTGCGTTCAAAGGGCGACAAAGCAGAAGAAGAGCTAGTGCTGGTAGAATCTTCCAGACTCTGTTGATCTCAGGGACCACATCAACTCGATTTTGTACTGAATATGCTTCGCTTCTTCATAGAATGGCTAGTAGCACCCGTGGATCATAATCGATGCATATCTCATGCAAAAGCGATGCACTAGAGGGATTTCCATAATTCTCCCTGACAGCAGACATGCCCTAACATGTTTTTCGACCGAACACGGCTTAACCTGTCATAGTGCGTTCGCCAGGGAAAACAGTCGGAGTGAAATTAGAGAAAAAAGGAAATGTATGGCTGCTGAAGCTACTCTGACCCAAAAACGTTAGTGTATGGGGCTGTGCGTTACTACGACGTGTCGTAATGACAATTTTGAAATGTCCTGTATTTAGCGCGTGGGATGTCCTGGCTGCCGGTTTATGCACAAATACTCAGCTACTGTCCCGTATGGGGCGTACTATAAAAGTGCACGGAGAATCCACTCTTCTGGGCAAACCAAGCAAATTCGGTGCAGTTACCAGGTGGAATACATGCACTCCTCGCTTACATACGACGGAAACCGATGCAAAACGCTGCTGGGACACTTGAGATAAACCAGCGGGAAATACGATGAAGAGTTCACTTGACTAAAAATCTAAGAAAATTGGGAGAAGGGTTCCACACTTTAACCTAATTTGACGTCTAAGGTTGAATAAAGTACGTAATTTTCCACGATTTTAATATCTTTGTTTTTCAATTTCAATGAGACTCTTTATTTATGAGGCCGTTCGCTAAAGGAGCTAATAGTCTACAATTGAAACACATCCTTGAATGCTTTCGTTTGAAACCGCTTGTCGCATATGGTTCCCAGACCTTGTTTGAACTCTCAAGAGATCAGACATACCCGGATTTTCTGGCGATAGGACCATTTCTCGTTCAGCAGCGTAGTGGTTAGCCATTCTCGGCTCTAACTCCTCATTGAGGTGAAAAATCCTCTCAAGGAACATCCTCAGGCAAAACTAAGAACGCTATCGGAATTCGAAAATTGTGCAAAAGAGTCATTCATTGTTTGTTTAGCGCCCATTTTATGACCCGTTCAGCATTTAATTAGGGAAAGCAAAACAAAATTTTCGATCCTGCAGGACGATGAGCTGGAAACCAAGGCATTCAAACACGGGTACCCTTGACAAAACTCAAGAAATTAGTGCAGCTTCCTCTTCGGGAAGTTTTTACAACTGAGTCGAATTACCGGAGGAATGTGCGCCTAGGATTGTAACAAACTAATAAAGCAAGGATAAAGAAGTTTCGCAGACAATTGAAACACTTCTTTGATTTTTTTTAGAAGAACTAAGCATATCAGCAAGTATTGCCTGCACAAGTAAATTCGCAAATTTGGTCAAGTTTTAATTTTGAATAATGCGTGTAGCCTCAAAACTGCCTACCACTCCAGTAAGCCCGCTGCTATCCAGCTAATGCCCTACCGTTATTCCCCAATACCATAATGGATCCCCTTTACGTTGAACTAGCCTGCCTTATTTTCATTCACGCGCTGTCACATACCGAAGAATTTCTCCAGAAATTCTGGGAAATGAATAGCGCCGGCATTCCATATGAGGAGCTTTGTCACAAATTGGAATGTGGACGAGTTCCCCGAGCTACTAATCCGTATCCAATCTCGCATAACGAGCCAGCAACCTGTCTTGGAGCAGAACTTAGATTGTGGCCATTTGCAGCAGCATTCAGGGGCTTGTGGCTCCAGCATATTCCCAGCCGATGACTGGCCCCTATCCCGTCACCCGAACAGGGTTTTAGTGTGGTTCTCAGTGCTTTATGGCACAAATGTCTCTTTTGATTTATCTGTCCCCGACTGCTGGGTTAACGTACGTTCAGAGCCGAGTCGATGCGCACGTCGAAAAACTACCGATGGGACATGATCGAACAGTAAAGATTTGACACGGATGGGACAAGTTTAATCACATGAAAGTAAGGGAGCAGAAATTAGGGCATCTTTCAAGGAACTAACCCTTGGAATCCTAAAAGCGGGCAGAAAACTCTAGATTTGGCTTTTGCACAATTTTCTAACTTAGAAAGTCGAATGTGACAAGATTTATTGCCCGTTTTGGTAGATTGTAACCTAGTTCTTTTGGGATATTCATCTGAAGGGAAATTTATACCTTCTACTAGTCAGACGCATTCATCCATTCACGAAAGATTTTCTATGAAGACTGGTCAACGCGGTGTGTATTCCTCAATGGAAAGAACGCGCGGCCGTCGCAAGGTCTTGAACGCGTACGTTTGGGCTGCGGCTGCGATGCGACTAGCCCTATTCTCCATCACATGTACGCACGCGCGTCAACCGTACGCATCTAGCATAAACTGCCCTTGAAATGGCAAATGAATGAAAAAAGCCCATAAATTCACAGTGAGCTTCGATGGAAGAGCCCCTTTCGCAGACTCGGGAAGCACGCGGCGATACCGCGCCGCTCGCACTGGAGTTGTAGCCATGATAGCGAGCCATAGGGTTCCCTCGATGCCTAGTTGGTTTTCATGATACGTGCCGTCAAATCGGGTGGAAGGCTACAAGAGAACCGTACGATTTGTTATCACGGCGGTGATTCCAGCGCATGCGGCGCGGTCGCGTCGCGTACTCGCCGAGTCCGCGAAAAACACATTTCCATCGACGCGCACTACAAGCATACTGACAAAAAGTTCTGCAGATATTGATGGAATGAACATAAGCACGACATTCTCGTCGCGAAATCCTTATCGAATTCTCAATCTCATGCCATACAAGCATTGAGAAATACCATCACGTTGCCATGAAACCTATCTCATCAGCAGCTAGGGAGAGCCTTTCAAAACATAGAGTCCATGCTGTAGCAGCGATTGCTAATCCAGAATTTCTCCATTTACCTCAGTTTCTGTTGCTGCGAAGAAATAACGTGGTCTTGCGCGAACTATAAATGCTTCGGTATATACATAACTGTGTCGGGATAGGGGTAGGAGGCACGTATCTTAAGCAAAACATGAGAATAATGAAAGTATTATAATACAACTTTCTTCAATAAACATCACTTTCATAAAAAATTGGACGAGAGTTTGTTCCGCCTTCAACTTGATTTTACGCCACCAATGGTTCATACAAGCAAAGCCCGCTCAGAGATGTGTGTGACTTACGATTTACGATTAACGATTTACTGCCATTTTCCCCAATTTTTAGCGGCCTACGATCCATGATTTACGGCGATTTTCGGAAATTTACGATTTTCAAAAAACAGATGATACACACAAGTGAACAAAGTTAATATTGAAGCTATATATGTAGTGCTCTTTGTTTTCGTATCGAGGGGGCACAGATCTAATTAATGAATAAATAAGTTAATTAACTAATTAACGCTCGGTCCAGCTTAAGCGTTTCTCTCCTGATATGGCCTCAATTCCAGAGTATACAGAGTATACACTAGAGCGCACGTGAAAGTCCTGTTGATTCTAGTATGCTGCTGGAGAGGTCCATCGAGATACAATCAACCGTTTTCTGGTGAAATTTATTTTAAACGAACATGGACCGGTAGAGTTCAAAAACGGCTGCTAAGGGAAGTCCTTTGAAAGTGCAGTGCATTTGTCCAACTTTTTTCACTTCGGTATGTCCTTCTATGGTATCTACAAGCCTTAAACTGCATGTTTTAGGATGCATTAGAGTACTCGTAAAACGACTTGTACGAGCCAGAGAATGGCCAAACACACAGAAGAGATGCCGCCGAGCATTGCTTGACTTACTGCATGGTCATGTCGTTAGGTTTTTTGCAGTGCAATAGCTGACAAACAGGAACCAAACAAAAGCGGAAGAGATATCTCTGAGAAAAAACATCAAAGCAAGAGCGCTGATGGAGGTATGCAGTAGGGCCATGACCGCCCTAAAAAGGTTAATATCACTTTGATGACTTCCAGGAGTGTAGTAGTCATCGCTAGAAAAATCCCAGAAAGCTGAAATGCCCTAAAAAAACGAGCGAAGGATTCGTTTAATTTATTATACAAGGACTCCAAAGCAATTTATAGTTCATCTAATAGGGCCAACTAAGAAGGGGGTCACGTTGTGTTGTATTTATTCATTTTAGTAATGTATAGACGCGCTAGGCACTGATAAATTATCTATTATCAAGGAAGACACAGAGAAAAATAACAGAAAATACCCTCATTATCGGGATTCATGAATTTTCCTGGGAAGGCTGTGATCTACCCGTCTTCTAAATGTACAGGGTGGCTGTTAAGTATGGATCGCTCAATTTTCTAACATCTTTCTCCAAAGAAGTAAGATATTGCAATACCGTATTGACTATATGTTTCGCACAAGCATTGACCATCACCATGTGAAGTGCTGCTCAAAGGCGCCTGCTTCGGAATCTGTGCAGGCCCTAAGTCGCGCCTCAAGTAAGACTTCGATTGACCGCGATGGGTTGACGTTGGTTTTGCTTCACTCCCTCTCGAATGCTGCTCTGAGGGAGTTCACTTTTTTGTGGCTTGTAGCAGACATCTTGGCCTCTAAGAAGCTTCGAACGAACTAGCACAGCGGATTGAGATGAGGGAGTAAGAGAACGATATATCGTGGCCTCTCCAGTTGGCACAGTCAGGGTCACATAAGGCAGAAGTGGATATTGTGGCACGGTTAAGGGCAAACTCTTGCTACGGGGTGAGCCACTTTGTGCGGTTGTGTCCCTTCATCCGTGGAAAATGTAAGTGTCGTGATATGGCTTCCTGATGAGACCCGGCGTCAATTTTTGGCAATTTTGTCACGAAAAAACAAAAAGAAGGTTTTCCTGAAGTCACTTCATCCCAGACCGTAGCAGACTAGAGAAACAGGGTTCGGTCGCTCACCACCAATTTCTTTAATGTGCTGCGATACAATGGCAGTAATTGGGTTGGCTTCTACAGAATTCACGCGGCCCTAACAGTGAAAAGTTTCCCGTCTATATAAACTAATTTGAGGAGGCGGCGACGAAGATTTCTTTTGGAAACTTTCTTTGCCTGATCCGAATGCTCCCGTTCACTCAATCCGTCAGTGTGCTGTTTTGAAACATCCAGTAGCTGCTCAGCCTCAGCCCAAGTTTCGCGATTTTCTGAACAGTGCCTGTGGAGATATTTAAGTTAGAAGTTGTGTGATTCAATCTGATCGAATTTTCACATTGGTACTCTTATCGATGTTGCCATCTCAACGTGATGAGCGAATAGATCAAGGTCTCCTCGGTTTCTGAAGTGGAACAGTACGGCCTGTCTCTTCTTGCTGTCCTACTATATTCCCGTTTGTTAGTGCAGAGAAATCAGGGCGTTTAGCAAATTCAGTAACATGGATCGTGCACCCACTGAGGTCCACCGATGGCAGTAGATGACGAAATCTCTTTATAACTTCTGGAGGAGTCCGAACAGGGAAACCAAAATTCTCACGCTATTTACGAAAGCGACTAGCTACATTGTTGGCGCAAGAGATATGTGATAGCTGCTTTCCTGTTTCCTTTTTAGCTGTTGGAAAAAGCGATCCATACTTAACAGCCACCCTGTATACGAGCTCTCTAGGCGAAATTGGGTAGATTTAGTCCGAATTGCTTGTCTGAATCACCGATGGCTGTTAAAGGCAGATATTGCAAAATGTGTGTACCAGGCTCAATTCAAGAAAAAATTCGCCCATTCTGAATGAGCGGGAAGCCTGGTTTGTTCCTGGGAACGTCCATGAATCCCTCCCCCACAGTTTATTGAAATAAACTCAGACATGAGACAAGGAGCACCACGACTAGGAATGAAGTCAGTATGGAAAAATTGATCGATAAATATTGCTAGAAAAAGTGATTTCTATTAAATTTCTTACTACATAATAACCAAAATGTAAGTCAAGTGCCGTGAACATTGTGTACTGTCTGAAGGTCAGAAGGAGGTGCGTGCTGTTCGGTACCTTACGGACACATGACCCTGTCACTGTCTTAACGGCACTGATCTGACACAGATCGACGGCGATTTATCAGCGTTTTTGTGTTTGTTTCTGCTACGGAGCTGGTCTTTTCGCGGAGGATTCCACGGTAGTCGACCAGCATGTCGCGCTGATGTCCTAAGACTCGTGACGTCATCTGCAATAATTTGGGCCAATCCAAATGAATCGGGGCATCCATCAAGCTTTCTCCAGTTACAATCATAGAATTGAAAGCTAAAGGTTGGTGACAACCAGCAACAGACAGAGAAGTGACGAGCACTTTTTGTTCACCTTTTATGGCAGTTTGAAAAAGTGCAAAAATTCTTTCACTCAACCTCAAGGATGAAAAAATACGACGTGACGCTGCAAAAGTATGAGGTGGATGAATGCAAAAAAGGTGCAGATAAATTCACGACGCTGTACTACCTCGTGCATATAAGCACATATATCTACCATAGAAAACTGGGTAGGATGTGAGGATAGTGTATAGTTGCACGAGAATCCCATAAACCACATGCGTGCGTAAAAGGCTACTGAGACAAAAATCGTGGGCAAAATCCTTGAAATGGTTCTGCAGCACGGTTAGTGAAAGTAATTGGGTTTGAGGAAGCCGTGGGAGTTTTTTTTTCTTGTAAACAATGAGCTTCTATTATACTTTACAAGATGAATAGTTTCGGAAAACTTTTGAAAAGTGTGCTAGATCTTTCCAACCATGAACAGGAACGTTTTTATAAAATGAACCTCAGCCAATAATTTTGAATGGTTCGATGGTTCGCCGAGCTAGAGAATGAGGCTTAAGCTCAGAATAACATGCCAGTTTTAGAAAAATGAGAGAGAAAACGTTGTTGGACATGACGAATTGGCTCCGAGGAAGAAATGTACCACTCATTCACATGAAATGGTGGTGGCAGCTGTTCTTACTCGTGCCAACCAAGCATTATTGACTGGCATAAAGTTCTCACCACCCAAAAATATGTAACCAAAATCTGTGGGAACACCAGCGCCTGGATGCACTGTAGAGATCACCCAGGGTAAACGGGTTGACGCCTGTGTTAACGACGAATAAATTTGTGGGAAGAACACGTTCACCCTGGGTAACTTCTATGATGCATGCGCCCGGAAGAATAAATTCAAGAAAAGCCTAGGCTTGTCCTGGAGGATGAGAGATTTGTCCTTTACATGCATATTACTGCCGCCCACTCCAATGCTTTTTTTCCGCGAAAAAAAAATTAGTTAAAAAATTTAAATTCCCACGAGTCCACGCAACATTCTGCGTTAGTTTCACAGTTGTTCCACCTAATCCTCAAACTCGAAGCCTCTTTTTTAGGTGAAAATACACACTGAGAAAAAGTGATTCTTGGCGTTGTGCGTGTTCTGGATCGTCGACGTGATCTTAAAGACTTTAGAGGAGTTTTTTGCCAGGAGAGAATTAATTTTTGAAATGAGATCGGACCAAGTCAGTTAGGGTAGCGGGATTTGGGCTAGGAAGTGGATTGCATCCAGATTTTCTTCAGACTTTCATTGCCATGCGGGAAACTTTCCAACCATTTCCGGAGGACTTTTTGCTAACGGTTAAGATGATATTGGAGTATTCCACTTATGGAAGAGAGAAAAACGACAGACTTGGAAAAACACCAAAGGCACTAACAATAAATGCACCAAATATATACCAAAGAAAGAATGATATTTGTTCACCGGCGTTAGAGCGATTTTTGCCAGAACGTTTATGTTAAAACAAATTCAGGAGAGAGAAGACAGCTGGGGTTTTTACTTCCTCAAAAGGCACAGAACACATGTGTATGTATGTGTCGGGAGTCCATGAAACGGCGTACGAATAGCCTTGGCGACTGGCGTGGTTGTGCAAAGAAGACACATCCAGCACACAGATGTGCTCGGCGATGCCAATTAGCCGTCTCGTTTTTCGCGAGTGTTTCGCTGCCCCGCGAAGCACTCGCTGACGACCTTAGCGGCGGCGCGGACGGCTTGACGGAGACGAGCCAGCCGAACACACGAACAGCCGAACACCAACGGGGTGTTCCGGTGCCGGCCGTGTTTGCGTAGCTGAAGAAACTTGTGTGGCCGCCGCGGACGACGAAACGACGACGACAAAGAAGGCATTCCGAAGACTCATAACTTGCGAGGCGCTTTGATCGTAAACGAGCTTCGCCCGACGACAAACCGCGGGAAAAACGACGAAGAACGAAGCTGTTTCTGACGGAAGAAGCAGTCCGGGGCAGGCACAAAACGACATTCAGTCAGCGTCGTCGGAGTTGGCAAAGACAAAGGGCCTCTTTGTCAGAGGTGTGCTTCTACCGTGCCAGCATGTGAGTTCTGGACTACAGCATAGAGCTGTGGCAACCATTAGTTCTACTAGTAAGACATGTAGGATGCTTAGGACCGAATGGCGCGACAGATATATTCGTATACGAAAATTCCATTTCGGATCTGTTGAAATTTTGGATTTCAAAAAAAAAAACGAAAGGGTACGACTCTTGAGTAATGAGGATTAAAGGTCTGTGGTCTTCTCTTTTTCAACATTTGAATTTTGCGGATCGGGTCCCTTATTGATGGTTGAGTTAGTTAGGTTATTCGACTTTTATCCGGTCCTCAGTTGTATCTTATATGCAGTAGTCATAGCCGAGAAAAATCTTGACCTCACAATTTCTCGGATGTTTCGAATCTTCGCATACTGCTCCATGAGTAAAACAAGTATGAATTAAGTAGTCAGCATCGTCTTCCTTCCTCAAAACACTGTGAGATCCCCAAAATTCAACCAGAAATCCTCATTTTTCAAGGTAAAAGTACTAGCTGTCAAATTAGCATTTATAAAATCATACGGGCATTATAATAAAAGTACAATGAATGGAATTTTAGGAATTCACTCCTTTTATGAGAATTATTCTGGTCCCGAGTGCTAGTCATGGATGTTTCTGAAAAATACACGATATCTGGACGATGCCAAGAAGAATCCGTAATTATTGGCTTTCCCTATTCCTAGTTTGAACACCTAATTAACGTAAATATCGACTTCTGGTTTCTGTGAAACTATACCAGTCATCCTTGGTCATTCAGGAAAAGATTGAATTAAAATTTGAATGATTTTAAAATCTTAGAATTGAAATAGAAAGTAACCTCCAGATACGTAGTGAAACAAGTAGTAAAACACATACTATTCAGTCTTCACGCGGGGAACTTGATCTCGTGATTGATTTTCGTTAAGAAAAAAATAACACTGCTTTATACACATACCCAAACCTATACTCCGTTGTCCCAGGACAAAAGGAGTCTTCCTGGGTAATGTAGCCTCAATTGACGCCTATCCACAATGTAAACTTCCTCAAACCCTTCGGACCTGCTCCTGGATGTATCATTGAGATTACCAAGGGTGAACCTTTTTAACGCTTGTAGTGGAAATAGGTGAATTTAAGGACTTTTGCACCCGTTTCCTGGATAATCTCAATAATGCATGCGGCACTATGTATACCCTGTACTATTTCCCCAAACCGAGGTGAATTGTTGTTAAGTGCTGTTGCTGGGATAAGTGCAGACAAATCGAACCCACCCGAACAATTCAGAACACCTCACATAAAAATGAAACCACAGTTCCTCATAGGACCAGTTTCCGAGGGCCCAGATTGGTCACTAGGCAAAAGAACGTTGTTTGCATTACCTAAATGTGGACAACGGAACAGGTGTGGGTCTGGGAAAATGAAGAGGAGCTGAGAAATCCGGCGAACTGTGTCACCGCAACACTTCAGTTCCTTTTTAGGGCTTCCTTCTCATACAAAAACAGATAAATAACTAGTACAGAAGAAAAAGGGTACATTAAATGAGCTGGATCTCAATCATGGATTGGACAAAGTACTTGAAGGTCACAGTGTTGACGGAGCAGTAGCGAGTATGGATTCATCATTGCGATTATCCAGGGTAAAACTTTTGGCGCCAGCGTCAATTACGGTTGAATTCAGGGTAATATTAATACGCTTACCCTGGGTAATCATACTTAGCGGCCCCTGGACTCTCTATGTTTACCTCCAGTTTTCTTAATTATTCTTGTTTTTGGCTCACGCTAAAGCGTATTAAATAAATAAACGACAGACTTTGCTTATTCAAAGCATCTCGATGTAGGTCGAGCTTTCTCTTACTCAGTCAACCTACGATGAGATTCACAATTGCTCCCGGGAAGTCTGCGTACCTTCCCAAATCCAGAGATGACACGTTTCTCGAG
Source organism: Ancylostoma ceylanicum (assembly GCA_000688135.1). Taxonomy (NCBI): domain Eukaryota; kingdom Metazoa; phylum Nematoda; class Chromadorea; order Rhabditida; family Ancylostomatidae; genus Ancylostoma; species Ancylostoma ceylanicum. The sequence continues at coordinate 22,657 of JARK01000245.1, read as the reverse complement.
TGAAATGAGACAGCTCTCGCTGCATACTTCTCTTATTACTTGCTACTCCTGGCTGAGGCCATTCAATTCAACAGAATACAACTATTTCTGTCCAGGAAACTATTTTACGAGGAAGAGTAGGAGAGGAAATCTTCAGGAAAGTTCAATTTCAATTTCCATGCACTTCTATGAAAGAGGAGGACCATCGGAAAATTTTGAATTCTCGGAAATTTCGTCTCTTGAAGAGAACAAATTAATTCCTGTGTTCGTTCCCCTTTGAACGTGGGCATCTTTATTAGAATCCGTATAATTTTTCTATATTATTGTTACAAGAAAAATTATAAGAACAAATTTTAATTTTTACATGGGTCGATGGCTCCCCAGATGGGGAATATTTTACCGTGTGCATCAACGGAAAAACTAATGCGATTACGCACTGCCTCCCATAAACAGTTTCGATGCAAAACCCTCGTAATACGCCGGGCCGGGCTGGCACTACCCCTCGCCCCTCGCCCCGGCCGTCCACTACGGATCAACACTCGATATCGACGAGTACAGGCGTTGAGAGGCGCGACATCGAGCAGCAGGGCCATATGTGTCCCATTAATCGATCTTCACTCCACTCCCTTTCGGGACCATCCATCCATCCATCTGTCAGCAGCATGAACACGAGTCCACGCACAGCTACTCGACGACACGACGACGGGCCAGCTTTTCCCTCGGCGGATGTCTTGGGCGATTAGTAGCGGGAAAAACGACTAATTTCATCCTGAACACGGGCTGCACGGGTCCAAGGCGCGGTGCTCGCCGGTCGAATCCATGTACATCCTGATCTAATTGCGGTGAGATCGCAAGGTATTTCATCGTCGTCAAACTTGGAACGACAGGCCGACGCCGGAACACGGCTGAGACTGGTTGGGAAAGCTCAACGGCGTAAAATGCGGTTAAATAGCTGGGAAATGGGTTGATGAAGTGGAGTGACGTTCGCCTAAGGCATGGCGTTAATTATCCAGGCATTCCACTTTTCCCCCTAATTGTGGTGACCAAATTAAATGTGGCAAAAAGCGCGATTACCGCGAATTGCGTCAAACTAGGAAAATTGGGAGAAGAAATTTGGGACGCGTCGCAGCAAAACAAACTGTAAAACATGTACTTCGGGTAAACCAGCGAACTAGTAAGACGACAGACGGAATGAATGAATGAATGAATGAATGAATGAATGAATGAATGAATGAATGAATGAATGGAGTGAATGAATGAATGAATAAATGAATGAATGAATGAATGAATGAATGAATGAATGAAATAAATAAATAAATAAATAAATAAATAAATAGGCGGAATATCTGCAACGCGACAACGAGACAACAAACCAACCAATTTCAATTTGGAGCAAATACATGCTTATGCCTTCAAAGGATCTAATGTTGTAGAAATGCAGTACTTTTGTAAAATTAAAACGAGTCTGCTCCAAATAATGCCAAAAAATCAGCACAATATTGTAGCAGATAACGTAGCCAGGCTGCATGAACGACCCCGCCATAAAAAACGTGTAACGATGAATGGACGTGCCGTTAAATTGTCAATAACGATACAGAATGCACTTTAAAATTCAAATAAAGCGACAGAGCTACGCCCTAAAACATGGGAAAGTCCAGCGATTTCGCTGTTTTGACCTGATTTTCTAATTAAATTTCGTTGGAGTGGTCGCAAAAAGTGTTTGGTTGGCCTTCCAAGAATAACTTGTTAACGATTCGAAAAGTGTCCAGCGTATTCAGTGTGACATCCTAAGATCACTGGATCCATAAGGGTAGAAGATGGGCAAGAGATGACGATAGGATTAGGGTCACGCGTTGTGGTGATAAAAATCGACATCCATATGACCCTTTACTCTCCTTCTCAGCCTCCAGAAACGCCATGCCTCCTCCCTTTTTGCCCATAAATTTCTACCCTCCTCCTTACGGTTTCCTGTCCAATACAATTTTGGCGCTTAATTGATTATCTATCGTAAGACGCTTCACCCGGGGTAGGGTTACCGCTACATGTACCTGGGCAGAATAGAAATCGACCAACCCGTTTGATTTTATTGTTGATCCAGAGCCCAATTCAAGGATTTGCAGGGTTAAGAAAAAAGAAAGTCCTATAACCCTTCCTATCCTAATTTTTATCTTCTTTTTTTTTTTGAAATTCAAAGTTTCAACTCATTCGAAATCGATTTCGGATTCAAACATTCGTATTTATCCAACGCATTATTCAATCTCAAGTATAGTTTTCAGTTTTCTCAAGGATCAAAGATTAGCTTGGATCACATGTCATAGTTTTGACGCCTTCACCTTTAAGCGAGCAGACCCCCCTTCCATTCCCTATCAGTTTCGAGAACTGTGTTCGTACCTTACCTATTTTTAAGAGCCAAAGCCACTGGTTGGGTCTATGGTTGGTCCGAACGTCTTGCACCGAATTTCACACTTTTCTTTTGAACAATCACAACTGTTGCTGTTCATGGATGGAAGCTGGTCTGTTGAATTTTATAGTTGAGAGATAGTAGAACATTCTAACATATTCTATTGCCAATTAATTTCAGTTCAAGATCAAGAATTTCTGGATCGAAAAAATTAATGTTGGCAAGATTTTCAAACCACTAACACTATATACATAGTGCTTTTTATCCTAATGGTACACATGACCTAGTAATATAGCATAGACGGCATACCCGGCTCCGCTCGGGTGTTTTATTTATTATACCTCCGGCTATTTCACCAGAGCGTTCGAGAACCCTAATTAATTTAAATCCAATTCAAGAGCAAGAAGTCCTGGATCAAAAAAAATGTTGGTGCAAGACTTTTAGACCAACCAAATGTTATAGATTAGATATATAGTACTTTTTTCATACTATTGGTACACATGAGCTATTAATCTAGCATACGAACTAGTAGTAGTGTGTTTCATAATAACAAAATCACAACAAAGTCCTGAGTATCCAAGAACAGAAATGATCAAAGGTATTTCGGCCTAACTGGTAGGTTACCTTTTTCGGAAACCCTTACTGACAAAATTCAGCGATCAAGCCTCCTGCAGTGATTTTTCCGGATATTTCCATTAAAAGTTCATAAACGCTTCGCTAGCGTTGGGCTACTAAAAGTTCCGCCTGCTCAAAAAAAACTTTAGACGAACTGATTAAACTGTTCTAGTTTTACCATAAGTACCAAGGGGAAACGAGGTATCTAGGACAATCATATGTACGTACGCCTCATTCGCTTCCGATTTCTCCGAGGCCTTCACACGGAGATGTTGCTGTGTAAGTCGTCAATTTAAAAAAAAACAAGCCCGCACGGAAAAAAAATCAAACATAATGGCTGTTGGAGATACGTTCAAAGAACTGGTGAACACGAAGGAAAACATAGGAGAATACGAGTTGGAAACATGAGACGCACACTTGGAACAAGTGCAAAAATCCGTGCACTATGTATGCAGAAGCCGATCGGCTCTCACGCTTCAAAAGAACCTCTTCCAGGGCGCCGGCTGGAGTATTCGCGGATTCGCGGAGGTGTTCAGGTGCGCGCGGCCGCGAATATTTTATCCTTATACGGGGGTGACGTGCAATGTAAACACTGCCACTTGACCGGTCCACTTCAGCTAATGATCCTCCGGAGCTGAGGAAAGCAACAGGATGAGCTGATGAACAAGGATGCAGATTTCTTAATGATGCGGGGCTTGATCCCCTGGGAGGGGAAAGGTTGCTGCAGGACTTTACTCACGAACCAGAAGTGGGGATAGCGTTCCCACATGGAAGTGGAGTCGTTCGTTAGCGAATGCGGGAATCACGTAGCGAGTCATGGAGCCTCACAAAGAGCGCCGCCCGACCGCCTCAGTCAATCCGCATAAACATCGCGCCCATAAAAGGCAACCAACCGACCGCAATCCGAAAAGCAACGATCGATTACCACCAGTACATGACAATTACTGGTACGGCTCCGCAATGGCTATTGGCTCTTATGAGTGCAAGAACAAGTGCGAAAATACGAGCAAAAAATGAGAAGAGCAGAAAAAGGCGCAAAGGTCGAGGAATTTTTTGTGAGATCTTGCAAGAACCAGCAACGATGAGTCAGAGGCGGGATTTTGAACCAAAGTGGGCTAAATTTAGCCCTTAAGACTTGTTCTTTCAGCAGATTAGATCATGTACAAATAATTCTTCTACTTATCCTGAGTTATCTAAACATGGAGGATTCCCTTTCTCTTCAATCAATTTCCTCTGAACATTTAATTTTCGGACGACAAGAATGAGTAGTTTTTTTCCGGAAGAATGGGTATCCTAGGCCAAATTTAGCCATGACAGACAGTCGGGAATGGGGAATACGTATTCTGTTTCTAAAGAGCCCAAAAATCACCCGTTATGGCCATGTAGTTACAGTCAATGGTCAGGAAAACACCGCCCCCACGAGCCAGATGCAGACAATATTGAAAATTAGGATAATTTTCTCCCTGGGCACAACGAGCACGGTGAGGCGTAGGAGGATCCTGGAACGGAACGTATGTAGCTCATAAATAATACCATAAACCTTGGGCCATACGCAGCTTTGAAATTACCCAGGGTAAACGTGTCAACATCACACAAACGTATCCATTGTCAGCATAGGCGCTTAAGAGTTCACCCTGGGTGATTTCAGTGATGCACCCAGGTCCTTGTAGATGAAGGATTAGAGAAAGGAAAAGAAAAGAGAGAATAAGGAAGATTATGAAAATATTCACAAGACTCTCACGTCTGACCCTCGGAAAATTTGTACCCTTACCAGTTTTTATATAGCAGGTATGTGATATTTACAAGCTAGATATAGTACTAGATATTTACAAGCTTACTACTTATGTAGAAGGCAAAGATTGTCTTTTTTTTGAAGTGTAAATATGTTCTTCCCACTTTCACTGCAGGAAGACGAATCCAGTTGCAATTTAACATGCAAATAATCCTGGCACAAGGATGTGAATCCCAACCGGGAAAACTCCATAGAAGAAGAAAAACGTAAAGAGTACAGAAACGGGGAGAATGGAGAAAAGCAAATTGGCTCCAGGAGCGAGTGAAAAAGGATACGACGACAATCTGCCGCCACCACCCGGCTCGCAAACAACGATCGTACACAATTTGGCACAGCTGCTATAGCCTGATAGAGTAGTGTACGTAAGGAGGTTATATCAAAGCCCTCTATTCCTTAGAAATGCGAGAAAAAAAATGTGAAAATGGGTAAAAATGATGGTTAAATTACGTGGGTAGGTTAGAGAGGACAATACGAGTCGCACTCGGAGTCCTGGTAGTAGTATTTATTTTGTTATTATTGAAATACACTCAAAGGTACACCAAGAAAATTCAAACATCAAGGCTACAAAAGGTATGTGGTAAATGCTTATATAAGTAATTACTAACAGAAAACCCTTCAATAAAGGATGGAGACCTCTATTCTGACTGTTAAGGTTAAAAGGAAAATAGGTTGCTTAACATGCTAAAATTATCCTTCAGGCACTTAATTATTGCCCAGAGAAGGCTTTGCAATGCTGCAAGAGGGTGTCGTTGCCCCGGGTGACTGGTGCAGCCCCCGCGGCCGCCGTCACTCGGCCACAAAGCCCCATTAAGGAGGCGGTTCGAGCCTGACGCGAGAGGAGTTCCGAACAAGTATGGAGGCGAGGACGCGGATGTCGCCGCGGCGCGTTGAAACTATGCGGGCTGGAAATCATGATGTTGTGACTCGGCCGCGACGGGAGCGCGATCGCATATGCAGATGCACTGAGATCAGCGCAGATCGCAATCTCGGCAGTCGAACATTACAAATGACCATTTTGAGGATTTCCGACGCCGACTAGCAGGGCTGCGGGAGATTAGGCAGAAGAGGAGCGGCTGACGAAGCGGAAAGTTCGCGCTACCGCCAGCAGCGCTCGCTGACTCCCAACAAAACAAACCGCATTTGAAAGCAGAACACGCAGCAGAACTAGTTCTACAATTCACGGTCGGCTCGGACGGCAAGCAGTCATGAGTGCGAGTTTCTTGAAAGGACTTGCGTGCGGTGCCTACCTCCTGAATTTCGAGGCGACTCGCGACTCCAACACGTTCCGAGAAAAATGTCGAGATGAGCAGGTGGCCCCAGAGATAAGTAAGAGTATTTTATCCGTCTGGGTAACGCTCATGGTGGTCACAAAACCAAAGATAATAAAATAAGAAAAAGTTAACTCATGGAGAGATGGATGAGATTGGTTGGTTTCGCCTCTGTCTAGACGCACCATTTTTATTGTTCGGTAGTTTTGAAGCTCATCATTGGATGGGAGGACCGACCAACAGAAGAAGTTAGTTAGTAAAGTATAAATCACTGAAGTATGTCGAGAAAATTCTAATGATGATCCAGACCGATATCTCATGTAGGCTGAATTTTCGTGCAAAAATAAGTATTCGCCACAAGGAAAACCAGAAGTCATCCTGAATGGGCTTAGACAGAGAATATATGATTGAGAGACTGCTGCTACCCTGAACCCCCGAACAAGATGCTCGATTGCATCTAAAAGTTGCTCAATGTACCTGAAGCTTGTTGACAACTTGTTTTCGCCCTTTCTTGCCAATAAGTTGCTCACCCAAAGCTTGTCGACAAGTTGAAAAGCCAGCGGCCTTTGCAAGTTCTCAACAAGCTTTGGGTCAAGCAAGATTCAGATGCGACTCTGAGGGTTACGAGTAGCTCATTTTTTTCTCTCCGACCCATTTTTGAAAGTGCATTTATCATACCATGGTTGTAGTCATTACGTAGATGATGGCCAGCAGCGGACTCA
>JARK01000244.1:62154-83667 GCA_000688135.1 Ancylostoma ceylanicum | reverse complement strand
GCCGCCTGATTCTAATGGCCACTCATATTTGATCATTTCCTTCACTTCCACCTTCAAAGAAAACTTTAACAAAGTTAGAAGACGGACAGACAGAGAACATACTACACAATACTACATACAGTGCGTCCGAAACGACGAGTCCGCCCAAGCTGTCCACATCACAACCGGATCACTGTTTGATATCAGAATGACAACGATGAAACGTGATACGCAGAGTAGATATGATGACGTGCACTGCTCGCAAGGTGGCTGCCTCGACCGCTTGGGCGGACTCGTTGTTTCGGATAGACGGTAAGCTACTGTCTGTTTCACAAATCTTGCCACTTGGCAGGCTTCCAAGATGAGGTAAGCCTCTCTAGTTTTTATAGGCGAGACATGTTTTGGCACGTTTCCAGTTACTGACAGCGCTCAATTTCCACGATTTGACGTGTCTTGTCTAGCTACAGACAAAACATTGAATTGCTCTCATTTTTGAAACAGTACACATGCGAAACTAACCTATCTGCGGGTAACATCAGCAGATCCTGCAGCTGAAGGAACATGCGGCCACACTTCGGATCACTGAATGCCTGAAATGAAAAAAAAAGCTGTTTTGAAAATGTTAGTGGGACAGCGAGGACGGACCCGCATCAACAAAGGTCAAAAACATCACAATGAACAACAACACGGCAACAATAACAGCTGTAAAAAAAGAAAAACCTAAGAAAGAAAAGAAGTAACAAAACTGCCCTCGTGTGATTGCGCGCTCCGGCGCTAAAACCGCGCGCCGCCAAGCGCGCGAAAATCTTGACGATTTTTGAATTTGTGTTACGATTCGTTCTATTATAGATGGTATCCAAATGGTGCACCCTGTCGTACTAGTGCGTACCATAACGTACGTATGAGTTTGGTGCGAAATTAATTACCGTTTTGTGGTATGCACAAATGAAGTTACCCTTCTGTACAAATCAACCAATGTAAGTCAATTTTTTACACAGTCTGGTAGGGCTTGTTGTTCTCCTTCAAACTTGGAAATTGCTTCAATATTCCGGATATCTTCTTCCTGAACTTTTTCATAGGATCCTAAAAACGATGAGCCGACGCGATTTTCGGGTGATCATGTTCTACAAGTTCAAACTCAATCATTCAGCGCTTGCTTTTGGCTCGGGGTCTCCTTCCGAGAGAACAGTGAAATGCTGGTTCAAAAAAATTTCTGACGATTTTGACTTCGAAGAAAAATCCGATCGTGGTTGAAGGATGTCGCTAGACAAGCAAGCACTCAGAACAGCCGTGGAATCGAAACGCGATACATTCGGGCGTTGGCTGCACACCTGAATGTTCGTCATACTACAGTTGTGAAACATGTGGCCTCCACTGGGATGGTTGGAAAGTTCCAAAGGTGGACACCTCATGACCTGACTGATGGTCAGCAATCCACCTGCTACACCATCTGTTCTAAGTTACTCGTTCGCCAAAAAAAAGAGCCATTTCTAGACCATATGATAACTATAGATGGAAAATGGTTGCTGTACGATAATACGAAACGTGGATATGTACGTATGGATGGATAAACATTATTCACCTCTAAGATTTCCTAAAGCAGATCTCAATCCTAGGAAGATTATGTTAACAGTTCCGTGGTGCTGTAAGGGTGTTATCCACTATAGCCTCCTGCAACCTAGTTAGTCCGTTATAGCAGAATCCCACCGTTGTGGCTTGGATCTGATGTATTAAAAGTTGCGACAAATATGGTACTAAACAGAATTGGCCCGCTCCTACTTCAGGACAACGCTGAACATCATACTTCAAAACTCATCCAGCAAAAGCTGAGTCAGTTAGGCATCGAGGTTCTCCCTCATCCTACTTATTCTCCGGACCTCTCCGCTAATGATTATCGCTTCTTCCCAGATCTCGATGTAAACCTGCGACAGCAGCAGTTTCCTGATGTGGAGCACGTCGAAATCGCTTTCCGAAATTTCTTAAGATCTTGTGATCTCAGTTACTATTGTGAGGGCATAAGTTCTTTACAGAATCGTTGGCAAAGGTGTACTGAATCTGGTGGTTCTTATTTCGAGGAATGAAATTGCTCTCGAGCCGAGCTTCAACATTTTGAATTGGACTTTACGTTTCGGCAATTAATTTCACACCAACCTGACAATTCATTTTTGTCACATGCCCCATGCGAATTCGTGTTTGTTTTTTGACTGATTCACAGTGTTGCAGTGTTCTTCTTATGCACAGCCATTATTATAAACAATGAGCTTTACTGAGGAACGCGGCATGTTTAGAACTAACAAGTTTCAATTAATGCCTGCAGACATTTTCGCGTATTCGTACAAGTATGCACTCCTCAGAACTGTGTTTCATAATTGGTTCATCAAGAACATCAGCTGGGAACAAATAAGAACAAAAGGAACTATTGAAGATCTTGCGTAGTGATATGCAAGCCCAGTTTGGTTGTTTTTCGCTCGGGGAACAGCGTGAGCTGTTCAAACTACAGGATAATGTACAGATATGTATGCGACCACAGTGTGGAAGAAGATTTTGTACACTCAATGAGTGATTTACAAGAGCAAACTTAGTCAAATGACAATTTCAAATCACATAACTAAATGCACTTGGAAACATTATAAGGAGGTGGCGAATCGTAGAGGCTGGGATAAAGCTGACAGAAGGGCAAGAGAGTAGGATGAGAACAAAATCAGAGAACTATGTGTAGAAGCAGTAATATGAGTAACACAACAGTGTTCTAGACGAACGATGTCTTACGTGGTTTTAGTGGGTCGCATCGCCATGGCCGAGAAATCTATATGAGAATTCCTCAAAGAACCGACAATGTGTTGTCTGCTCCTAGGTTTGATTGAAGATGCAGCACGCCGTTCTCTACCGGGCTCGTCGGTCGGGGATGTTTGAACGAAACCTGGAAGGAAATTGTATTTCATACCAAACATCAAAAGAGGAGATTTCCTAGCAATAAATGTTGCGAAACAAAAATCTATTTACGCTATTTTGCCTCTCAACGCTTGCATTCCGAATTCAACGTCAGAATCTCATAAAATCGGTGTTTTTCGAGAGAATCGTGTGAGTGTTTTGGAAGAAAACACCAGCTGATTAAAAGCCGTCTTCTCGCATTCCATCATGGAGAAATAAAATATTTATTAAACGTGCAGCAATATAAAACCGGACTTAATTTGAAATCATTGCTATTAAATCATTGCTAACACTCACCGCACCAGTCGAGCAAATAGTTGAAGTGGTATCATTCACGCCATAGCTATGCCAGTCTGATTCGTCATATCTATAGATGGGTTTCCCTAAAAGTGATGGACAAAATAAATGCATCTTTGGAAATCCAAGAACCAAAAAAAAAATTGTATCATCTACAGTGGGCGTTCATGGCGCTGACCCTTTCGCAGCCTCGAAAAGCACGCGACGCCACCCTACCGCTCACGGTGGAATCGTCGCTGCGGTGGCGAATCTGGGTTTCCTTGATGGTTGTTCATCACAATTGATGGTAACCAACAAGAAAACTAACTGACTATCAAGAAAACCCTATAACTTGACGTCTCGGAGAAGATTCCCGCTCGAGCGGCGCGGTCGCGCAGCGTGCTTTCCGGGTGGGTCACCGCCATCGGCGCACACTGTACTAAGAATCACATTTTGGTCATAGATTACGCCAAAACACCGTCTCTGTTTCTGTCTATCCTATTTCATCTCTTCGCTCAGAACCCCAAAAACAAGTTTTTGATCGCATCTGAAACTTGCTTTCACAAAACCTTGTCGACAAATTGTTTTCACACTTCCTTGCCGACAAATTATCCGCCTAGAAGCTTGTCGACAACTTGCTTCCACGCTTCCGCTGTGTGAAAACAAGTTGTCTACAAACTTTCGGGAGAGCAAGTTTCAGATACGATCAAAAGCTTGTCTTTGGGGTTCTAAGTGGGGCGCGGCGCCGCCCGCGGCGAGGCACGCGGTACCCCCCAGAGTCGTGGCAACAAAAGTACGCTAGAGACTCATATAGATTTCTCTGATCGACAGAGTGACATTCTTTAGCCGACATGAGATGGTTTACTCATTATCTGAATGTATGGCTTACCAATGCAGTGCAATTCTCCCGAATGCTTAAACTTTTTAAAAGCGTTCTGTTTGAGAAAAAAATAAAAGCACTGAAATGCAAATTTACCGTCATGGATTCGTTTATATCGAGATTTCGAGGCAGCTACTGGTCGTTGGACAGTTGCTTTCCTCTCTTCTTCGGGATATCTCCTTGAGCCACTGAAAGCAATTCTCATAAAAAAAGATAAGCTAATTCAATAATAAGTTAAATAATAAAAAAGGAATGACACTATGAAATTTGATTTTCTCATTCAATCGTTGCCGACTCACCTGCTATGTGTACCGTTTTCATCAGATTCACCCGTTGACTTAGCGTTTCTGGCAACGTTCTGGAATGTACATGTAAATAAACGTACATATTTGAAGACATCGCTCCCAAACACTCCAACGGCTATCTCCGCAATAACAAGTTATAGAGATTTCGTATCTGTAGTATCGGATTCGTGACCATTGCTGCCAGTTCAAGCACTTGCAGACCGGTTCAAGATACAGGTGTTATCAGACAACTTGTTCGTATATAGTCAGTAACATCTCCATCGTCGTTATAATTGAGCTGCGCAAATTACATTAAAAATGTGTCAAATTTCCCTTTTGACGATGTTCTAACAATGTCGTGCGTTTCTGACCTTGGATTCTTCGACCACTGTGAAAAAGTTGGAACAACTGCTCTCAGGCACACTTATATTCATATCTCATAGTTTTTGGTTTCCGTAGTGAAAGTTTGTAAGAACAAACTTTTACTACGGAAACCAAAAACTTCTCTTCGTAGGAATTTCTTCACATATAGGGGAGGCACAGAGTATGCTAAATTAACAAAAAGAATGAGTTTTTCACGTAATTTCAAAAAGTAATTTAAAGTACCTCTATACCGTCAGCTGTAAACAATGGCAGTCTCTATGTTTCCTAGTTGTATTCGTTTTTGTTAAGCATTTTTGTTGTTTTATTTCTTTTATCATGTGCTGTGCACGTGCAATAAAGTGTAAAGTGGTATCTGTCTTTAGTTTGTTCTAAGGCCAAAGAGCGGTCCTCAAAGACTGTGCTCATGATTTTCTGACAGTATCAGAGAAAGCATCGCACAAGAAAAATTCCGATGCTGTGAGGAACTTACAGATGGGTATGGGTAAGATACGATTCTGCATCCACTAGACTTATTTACTTATAGAGTTCAAACGACTGTCCTAATCTTTCGGAAGCGTTCGGTAGCACTGACTGGTTTACGGATTCTGCGGTTCGAAGCTAAAATGCCAGTGTTTGTTTGGACCTTCAAAGCTCTCTCTGCGGTTCCATTCCTTTTCATACCTTCTGTATTAAAGGTTTCATTATGGTCTATTATTATGTATGCATGAGTAAATGACTAAATAAAATGTTATTAGCGCAGAATAATCATTCAAGAATGAGTTACCAGTACAACCAATTTGTCGTGATAGTTACCGACGGATCAGTTCGCCTATTCTCTCCCAAAGTTATGAAAGCCGCATCAAAACACATCCTCTGCTTAGCGTTGATGCGTCAGAACAAATCACAGTTGGTTAACTAATCCAGGGATAGCACTGTATTTCGATCAGAATCCGCTCTTTCGGAGTAGGTCGAGTAGGTCTTCTCAGCAAGAAAGAGATGTAAAGTTGTCACCCAAAACGTATAGGGTGGTATCTGTGGCGGATGCAGAAAATGTCCGGGAAGGGGTTTGGAGGGGGGGGGGGTGGAAAAATACTGAGGTCTCCATCGTTTTGAGGGCCCGGATGGAAAGTCATGATAGTAAAAAGTATCAATCACAATATCAAACTTCCATTAATTATTATTCAAAAGAATAATAATAAAAATGAAAAATTAAAGCTAACACAAACTTTTTGCTTATTTTGCGAAGTGATNAGGGGTTTGGGGGGGGGGGGGGGTGGAAAAATACTGAGGTCTCCATCGTTTTGAGGGCCCGGATGGAAAGTCATGATAGTAAAAAGTATCAATCACAATATCAAACTTCCATTAATTATTATTCAAAAGAATAATAATAAAAATGAAAAATTAAAGCTAACACAAACTTTTTGCTTATTTTGCGAAGTGATTTCGGAAGGTTGGCGACCCTTCTCCGCCCTTTCCCCTTCCGCCTGCGTCCGCCATCGGGTGACATACAGTCCTTCCGAAACGACGGGGCCGATGAGGCGGTCGGTAGATCAAGAGGCGACACGGTGGACTTGGCAGCACACACCAATTTGATAAGCATTTGTCGTTGCATTTGGTGTCATTTTCTAAATATCTACAATCCTTTCTACCACTTTACTACCTTTACTATCATAACTTTTTTTATTCATTGATTTTCTTCATTAGTTTTATTCCAAACAGCCAAGTCGACCCGCGCCGTAGCCGCGTTGCCTCAAGACTTCCCGCCGGCCTCATCGGACCCGTCGTTTCGGAAGGACTGTACAGTCCATAAAAAAACCGGCGGACTCCCGTTCGGCGGGAAACGTGTGCGCGGCGCGGTCGCCATCCGATCGGCAACCTGAGATTCTATAGAAGAGCGGGTGATCTACGATATCGACCGACCTTGCGAAGCGGCGCCACGCCCAGCGGGAGTCCGCCGATTTTTTATAGACTATATGTATAGCATTGGAATCACATTTTGAGTTCAAGAAGGGGCTAGATGCGCAGGTTGGCTCGAATGGCGCGACCTTTTTTGGGCTAAAATTTTGGAACAGAGGACATTGCACATGTTCAGTGAAGGAAAACGAATCATGAATTGTATACTTACAGGGATCTCGATAGGTTTTCTGCTGTCATTGAAAACTGGTTGCTTCTCATTCCCAGCAGGCCGACAGATGCCGAGATTTTCCTGTTCTGAAAAATTCTATACACTAACACATACCATATTTTAAACGCTGCAACACGTGCATGGACGTTTACGAAATCATCTCGTTCTGCGTCAGAATTAACTATAGCCATGTGAATATTCATGTTCGTAACACTCCATATGAAAAGACAACATATTCATTCATCTAGAAAAAGAAAGGAGTGCGTGGGAACAAGCAGTGACATTTTCCAGTAAGCTCTAAATCATGTAGATTTCCGCAGAAATTCTTCTTCGATGGTCATACCACCATAGAAAATTTCAGAATCATGCAAGCTTTACATTACATAGATGATTATTGAGGGTGCAGAGAGGATGGTAGCCAGACATGATCAAGGTTGGTGGAGTTGCCGGAGTGCGAAAATTTTTCCAGAAAAGATCATGAGTTTCACCCAACCATTTTTACGAGTTCCAGCTGATTAGGTTCATTTACGAGGCAAAACTTCTTTCACCTGCACCATTCTCTGCGGGAAATGTAGTTGTTTTTTAAGCAGACGTAGTACATCACTTTCATGTTATCATCCAGAAATCAATGCAAGTCAATTGAATTCCGAGGAAAATCTATCTCATCGAAAAGCTTAGCTTCTGATGATTTGGAAATGCTCGTTTGGGGACGAGCGACTGCCCTTTGTATGCATATTTGACGTAAATGTCGGAGTCTTGAAGTTCACGAGGCTTCCATTTTTGCTTGAAAATTGACAGAGACTCTCACATCTGACGTTCACGAATTAGTCCTGAAAACGCCACACACGAAACTACTTCGAAGATATTAAACATGATGCGTCGCAGAACCTTCTGACTGTAATCGACGATCCAATGATACGCCCCGTGTGTAGCACAGCTTTCTAACCAAATCAGTACATGGCCTCTATCCAACCTAAGTCTGAAATCTGCTAGAGCCCAACATCAGGCACGAAGCGTTAATTACCAGTGCAATGACTGATGTGGTGTCACTTGCGAAGGTTTCTTGTCAAACGGGGCGACGAGATGAGTTTATTCACTTTGATGGGTTGCTTAGCTAGAACGATACGAGAGCATGCACTGCCTCCTAATAGGAAGAACCTGTGAGAACGTCTGTTCGATTAAAGTGTCACACCATGAGGATTTTGTGATATCGTGCTGTAAAAATTATGCAGTATGTGTCGCTGAAGCTGACGAAATTGCGGACTTGAGCGTGCACAGCAGCGCAACTGCGTCGACGCGCTGGAACCATAATCGTAGACATGCATGGCGTTGTTTCATCGTAGTTACGAAGAAACAATAATACATATCGATTAGCTGTTACGGCAGCACATGGTGGCAATTCCAGCCTGCGTTGCGGTCGCGATGCTGTAATGCTCATATCCGCAAATTCATCAGCTCTATCGACGTTCCCTGTATTTATGCACCACGGCTTTTTTTCCATGGCATTGGAAACGTTCTACTAACAATAAAAAAACCAATCCTAAATTTCTTCTTATTTACATGAATAGGCCACTAGTATTCTTCGACCACCTAGCTGTGGGGATAGAAGTTCCAAAAAAAACCTTTTCCTCCTCAGAACTTCATCCCATACATGCCAATTCAACCAGCCTCACTTTTATTCACAAAAGAGCAACTTGAAACAAAATGATATTCCTAACTCGAGCTGAATTATTTGTTGGCGAGAGTTCCAGAAGCGAGCGGGTATCGGGCGCTCGTATAACGGCGACTACCGATAATCCCTGCTATTTGCCTCTTCTTCCTCTCACTTATTTGCTGTTTTGCTTGAGAACTATAATCACTTGCTTATAAATCTGGAGCGGACAAATAGAACTACGCTGCCTTTCGTTACTTTTCCTTCATTCAGGCTGGAACGAAAGCTGTCTAAAATATCGGGATGAAATCAATCCAGAGACGCAATTTCAATCAGTTTGCACACTCTTCCTCAACAGTTTCATGGACTCAAATGCTTACGTTCAAAAGACTGATTTAAAGTCTAGTAGCCGTTATCACCAATTTTGCTCTGCTTTGTTTTGCGAGTAGTTCCGGAATTCTTTGTTTTCCCCAGGGCCCCATGTTCTAGAATTCTTCCTACCTTTTCGTTCAGTCATAGATTGAGAGATGATAGATACGAGCACTTTTTCCTTTCTATAGGAAATTGTTTCAAGCTTCACTTCGACGGAACCCTCAAGCTATCCCAAAAGTGCTGCAAGTTCTAAGAAAAACAAGTGTGATGAGGTCGCTTTATTTTCCAAGCATCACAAGAACCTCTTCACGTCTAATCTTTTGTGGATTTGAAAACACTTCTTCATGCCTAAGGTTAATTACGACCACATCAGAAATGTTGAGAAGAACCATTTTGTAAACATCGCTATCACTTGAATCGAAAAGTGTTTTGTAAGGCTATTGAGTGAAAGCAACTTGCACAAAACTGCTATATTACCATTATATAGCTCATGGGTAAACTCCAAGGTTAGATCCTTACGGCTGCTCAAACAAATGCAAACACGAGGTGAACGGCCAATCCCTAGGTCTCATTCAGCCCTCGAAATAGCGATAATTGAACTGACGTCAAAAGCTATTGTCGAATACCTGCCTGCCTCATAAGGGAACTAGTATTACCACGCAACTCAAGAACTCCTGAGTACATAAAACGGGCATGTGTGTCCTCTTCTGCGATGGCACATACGCCTTCGCCAAAGCCACTGGACGAACAGAGCTCACCGGCAGTAAAAATGCTGAGTACGTGCCAGTTCGCCGGCACGGAATCAATCACGCGTGGACTCTGCTTGCGCTTCTGGCAGTTCCTCGTTCACACTGTGAGCAAAAACGTGCCACCAAGATAATGTCCGTGACCCAGTACGGAATTCGACGTCCGCGACCTACAGAGACCTAACTGCTGTTCTCACCCTCAGAACTTCCACTCGAAATCATGTATGGAGGCACATCAATTTCTAAAAAAAGCAACGGGCATGAAAAAATCCCCACCCCTCCCCGCTCACCAAGGTAGTCTCCATTTTGGCCAGCACGACGAGAAGCTGCATATTGAAGGTTTAGTTCCTCAGTCTCCTTTTCCTATCTTTCATCTGGTGACTGGTTTTTTTGGAAAAAGAATAGAGAAGTGCTCAAGGTAAATTTAGGTTGAAACCTGGTTTTCCAGGAGGGTGCTGATTTGGAGCTATTGGCCTCGAAAGAGATTTTTTTTTGGAAAAAGAAAGGCTTTTGTGGGATCTTTTCCTGCAAAATTCACCAAATCTTCAAAGAGGGTTTTACTGCTTGTATGCTGCTTGGAGGGCAAGAAGTGCTGCTTCCGGAAGTGTCTAAGATTCCTAATCGAACTAGAATATAAGAAATATGAGAGCGAAAAACATCGGCTACTCCATGCTCTCAGTGATGGCCAATTTTCAGCAAATTTGCTCTAGAGGAACTTTTCTTTGGAAGACAGGACCGCAGCCAAGATGCGGAAGTGATCCAAAAACTAGAAAAAAAAAATTTCAAAATGGCTGTGCTATTCGCACTATAGGCCAGATCTTATCAGCAACTATCTTGCGTGGATTTTGCTCACACATCTCATAGTCAACGTTGAAAACGAGGCGAGTTTTTATCCCACTTGAACCGTTGTCAAAAACTGTCTTTGCAGCTGTTTTGCTACGAAATCACGCGCTGATGAATTTTTTTCATCATCACGCAAATATCAGGAACATGTTTATAATCAGAAAATATAACAAATCCAGCTTTCTAGGGCCGGTTGTTGATAAACCTTGGCATGGCTCGAACTTTGTATATCTTCTCACATGGAACTGCAAGCAAGATTAATAGTCAGTTTACCCAGAACGGTCAACGTGTCGGAGCTATCTCCTTCTTCAGGGCCTCCCTCACCTGGGCGTGCGTACGCGCACAGCCGCGCCGCGTACGCATGCCCAGGTCAACAGCTCTACCGATGGATCTTATATAATGAACATTATATAGTTTGGTGCCGGACCCTGCGAATGTGCGTGATAAACGCTAAGGAGAAGAAGATATAGTTTGGTGCCGCATGTCGGGTCAACAGCGTTAAGTGGCGTGGCGTACACCAAAATGTCAACACTGTCATCTGCTTCCACGGCAATATCTCCGCAGTTAGGCGGCTAATCTTGCGCCCAACTTACTGTTGTGATCGTTTAGCAGCCGCTTACACGGTGAACAGCTCAACTCGAAAGTGGTAATTTTCGTGAGTCGTGCCTTCAAGCCGAAGCTATACTCGATGACAGCCTCGACAGCAACAGCGACTAACTACCCCTAATCGACTTGTACCGAACCAGTGACGCTGCAGTCCGAGCGACCAGGTTAGCAAACCAACTCTCGCATCCTGCGTCTCCTAGCATTACCTGGTCCATATGATTAGCAACCGCGGCAACCACACGTGGTTTCCTTAGTTATCGTTTCATAAATCTCAACCTTGGACGGGGTTTCCTAACAATTAAACACTAAGTCCGAAGCGAGTGGATCAGTGTCGTCGTGGGTTGCTTTGTGACAGAACAAGTATAGGAAATAATGTTCAAATCAGCCAAGAAACAATACTTTCGGCAACCTCCTGAAACATGCCCTCATAGAGCATCAGCAACAGGGAATAAATGCCTCTCAAACATTATGCTTGTGGAACCAGGAGTGCATGCATGTAGTCACCGTTACTGGAAGATGTATTGTAAGCAATTTCTTGCTATTGAGAGTATGAAAACTCTTTCATCCAGCCCCCCTACAATGGTAGTCATTTTGCTGTTATCCAGTAAGCGCAATCCCCTTTTGTGTGGTAAGAGAAAGAGTGTACTCCGAGCAAAATTTTCAAAATTTTGAACACTTAGAAGTTTGGATGGATGGGTGAGAGAACTATTCAATGTGAACTTCATAATATGGATATCTGACCAACATGAGGTACAGTTCTTGTCGAAAAACTTGACGGATTGCGTGACTGCACCATCGCGGCAGGGCCTGAACGAGGGCTGTGGAGAGAGCATGCTTCAAGTGAGAGGGTCGAGTAGCTCCCGCCACGATTCTGCAGCCTCAACGCAAAGAAATCGCAAGCGCAATCCGTCTATCTTTTCGACTTTTCGACAAGGACTATATGGTCTGTTAGCGGGGAGTGCCCATGAGAAAACTTTGTTTGCAATTACGACCGTAGTGATATCGGTCAAGCGATCGGCTGGTTCGACCTATTTTTTACACCGGTGGTATGATCTCTCCCATTTAGATGTTTCATTACTGTTTCCGATCGAACCAGCCGATCTGCCGGCCCATACAACTGCAGTCGTATCTGCAGACAAAGTCCCCCATGGGCACTCTCTGAGCTAATAGAGTATATGGTCTGGTAGGCCACAGAAGGTCACTGATCTGAGATTGTCTGCAATTACGGGAACGCCACAGAATCCCTTTTGAAGGAGGTATAGTCTATAAAAAAAATCGGCGGACACCCACTGGGCGTGGCGCCGCTTCGCAAGGTCGGTCGATATCGTAGATCACCCGTTTTTCCATAGAATCCCAGGCTGCCGATCGGATGGCGACCGCGCCGCGCGCCCCTTTCCCGCCGAACTGGAGTCCGCCGATTTTTTTATGGACTGTAGATGCAAAACGTCAAAGTAGAAGTAATGGCACTAAACTCACATCAAAACATAGTGAAGTAGGCTTAGAGATCAAGCGGACGTAATTGCGGACAAAGTCGAGTCAGCGCCCTCTGTCAACTAATAGACTATACATACATATCTATGGTACATATTGTCTGTAAAAAAATCGGCGGACACCCACTGGGCGTGGCGCCGCTTCGCAACGTCGGTCGATATCGTAGATCACCCGTTTTTCCATAGAATCTCAGGCTGCTGATTGGAGGGCGACCGCGACGCGCACACACTTCCCGCCGAACGGGAGTCCGCCGATTTTTTAGGGACTGTATGTACAGGCAACACCAGCAATCCGCACCCTCTTGTCAGACCAGTCAAAGGATTGATCGCGGATGAAAACAGTGATCGCAATGGAATTCGCGCACACACAGATCACTAGAGTATTGAGACGCTGGTGATGCAAAGTGGTGGGCGAGTTTAGATCGCAGGAACCTCTTAAAGTAATCAAGTGGAATAAACAGACCTAAGTAACGAAAGAGCTGAGAGTTTTTTTTTCTGTTAAAGAATGAACCAAGCGTAGATAAAGGTGTGTTTCTCGCGGACTCGGGAAGCACGCGGCGCGACAGCGTCGTTCGCGCAGGAATCGTTGCCGTAGAGACAGATCTGGGTTTTCTTGATAGTTTTTTTAATCAAATTTGATGTCCACTATAAAGAGAACTAAGCAACCATCAAGGAAATCCTATAGGTTGCTGTCGCGGCGAGGATTCCAGTGCGAGCGGCGCCGCAGCGCGTGGCATACCGAGTCCGCGAGAACCGTACCACCGTTGAGGCTGACTGAAGCTGCATGTGCAGTTGATTTTCATGATAACCCTACAAAACACTGTGTCTCATCAAATTTTTTGGAGCTTCCTCAACAGTCAACGTCGAATTAACTCGAGTGACAAAACACTGCCAATCGTTTCACAAGTAAATACAGTAGCAAACTATGGATTACGTAGAAGCATTCTGATGGAAGCTTTTACATGTTAAAACCAAACATTAGCAGTCCTTGTCGCTATGTCGCTAAGCCCTAACTTGCTCTAATTGGCTACTTCTTAACCTTATTGCGGAAGATATGAGTTTCGGAAGTAAAAAATGTTCTTAATTATAGCGAAACCAATATTTGCCAAGCTTTGAACTATCGCCTCATATTCCTTCAGTTCCTTCGTACGCATTCTTTGCATGTTCGGCTAGTTAGGTAATGCTTATCAAAAAGTATAGAGACACATGATTTTTTGGCCACAACGACGCTACCTCCTCTTCGATCGATTTGATCTACCGTGTGATTTTTAGCACATCGATTAACTCCGAAACAGATAGCTTCGATTGATATTTTCGGTGATTAGAATTTTCATAATTTTCTCGAAAACAAAAACGTTGACAGTTCCAGTATTGAAATATGCTGTTAGTAACTACTTTTTTTCTCTCAGTTACTTTCCTTTCCCGATTTGCCTCGTTGTTTTAGCCTCTTTTCCTTTCCTACTTGCCACTTCCAATGTTCTGTTCGCTATTCTGCATTTGTTGTTGACGAGACCAAATCCCAAGTTGTTCCAAGTAATCAAAATGTCGTGAAATGAAGACTAAGAGGTTTTCAATTGAAATTAGATTCGGAAAGCAAGGTGCAGTGCCCAAAACCTCGGTTTTATGCTAGCTTCGCCATGCTTAGGTGGACTAACTTGCACGAGTAGTTGAATCTCCTCGAGACAATTTTAAACATTCTGAATCCTCACACGCCTATAGAGTACACCAGTGGTTTGGGCCCGCTCGCCCGTGCCGCGCCATCTTCATTGTATTAACACCATGGTTGTGCGCGCTTTGGAACATTTATTGGTATCACCTTTCCAGTCTTGTCGTACGGGATGATATGTGCAAGCAGATTTGGTCTACTCATGTATAGCAAGCAAGGCTGGCGCTTTGGTTCACTTGAGGTCATCGTGCGTCACCGTTGAGGACGATGGCGGATCGCCAACATCGGCGACCGACGCGAATGTCAATTGTCAAAGCCCATAATCGATGGGCGCCATTGTCACAGTCGCCAGCGACGGCGACGCAGGATGCCACACTCCACGTGGAGTGTAGCGCCAACCTAGGAAATCCAGACCATCCATGCGAGCGAATCCGCCCGATGATGATCAGTCTCTCAGAACGTCGTTTCAGTAAACGTTAGATTATCAACTCCAATGTTTCTTACGGATTATATTAGCATACGTGAATAGGTCTATATTTGCAACAACGATTACGTCTCCATCGAGGAGCTCAAAGAACAGTTGTTAATTGTCGGAACAACCTGGAGCTTGGCCAAATCAACAACAGTTCTTAAAGCATGCAAAACAGGATCTCGGAAGTGGCAGCTAATAAAGCGCTGAATTCTCATCGACTCGCCACTGTTCTTTTCTTTTTCTGAACAAAACGGCTTGTTAGAAGAGGAATTTCTATTTTTTTTTTTCGGAACAAAAAATGGGTGGTGTTTTTCGATACTGTAAAACTTTTGATAGACATTGTATTTCTCAACTCATGAAGTCACATGAGTTCCTCCTGAGGAATGTACACTCTCGAAGAGCGTTCTCGTGTTTCTAGGCACTATCTGAGTTGAACATGATAATGAGGACGCACCATCGCTCAAGACGGCGTCGAATCTAGGAACTTCATGTAGCGGAGCTGTGGTTTCGGTTTCGACTGCCCTAAACATATTGCTCTGCTCATGGATTCTCAGTCGTACGGTCGACCGAACTGCCGACGTTTCCAAGTGAAGTGCACAACAGCGGTGGGTTCCTCTTTAATACTCGCTTCAAGAGTGCTGTACCTTTCTTTCGGACTATCCAAAAGTGTCTTCTTCATTCCTGGTTCGAGGTAGGTGGCTTTGTGGTGGTGTGGAGATGGAAAGTCGCACTGGGTTGAGGCATCGTTTTGGTACACGGTTTTTGATATCTCATAAGCAATTCGTCGCGCTCCACACACGTTGAGGTACATGAACAGAAGACACCAGCCGAAGCATAGAATTAAAACTCCCGATCCGATCATGAGCGCTAAAGCAGCATATGTATATGTTTTTTATGGGTATGCATATAGACCTTCAACGGCACCTATAATCCACCATGTCGACGAAGGAGACTGTTCAAAACTGTCCTGAGCTAGAAAAAAATATTAGAGGTTTGCTTTTGAATAAGAAGAAAAGCAACTCACAGATTATCCTGTGCAGGGGATATTGAAGCACAGCTGAAATATGCGAGGAGCTCAACAGATTCATGTCGTCTCCAACGACCTGAATGCGAAGAGACTTGACCACGAGCACTGACGTCTACAGCTGAAGTCTAAATCCGTGAAGGAACATCTAACTTTGTCTGATGAGACGTTCGGAATCGAATATGCTTGCGAGTGTTTCAAGCAAAAGTACCTCGGTTTCATAATACAAGTTGGACATAATCATAGAAACTCCTTCTTAGATGTATCATGATCTGGACCTTTTGGTCTTCAAGTGAACGATACTAGGTCAGTATGGCCTTTCGTAGCGAGATGTATTCTTGCTAACGCAACTCGCGGCTCTGATTTCAATTCAGATTGTTTTCATCTGCCCCTAAATTTGTCTCTGTGAGGAGTTGTACTCGCTTTTCCACGTCAGAAACGCTCACGTAGGGCGCACAACGTTGTTGGGCCAGGTGCGTCTTGGCTCAGCGGTACGTTTCTTGCTCTTCGAAGCAACTGATGAAGTCGCCCTGTTGATCTTGAAGAGTGAGAAACTCACTACTGCGCAACGAATAACCTGGCACATCGACTTTGTGCGCCCTACGTGAGCGTTCCTGACATGCAAAACGGGTGTAACTCCTCACAGAGGCAAATTTAGGAGCAGATGAGATTTGGAATCAGCGTCGCGAGCTGCGCTAGGCAATATACACCTCGCTACTAAAGGCCTTACTGACCTAGTATCCTTCCCGTGTTAGGTGTAAGAGGTTGTTAGGGCGTCAGAGCTGCGAAGGAATACTAAGGCTGTGTTAGTCTGACAACCCTTTACATGTGATTCCACTCACCTGAGGGCTAGAAATTCCTTTGGAGGTGGTCTGTCAGTGCAATTCTTGTCATATTAGGTTGGCGTAATTAAGTTGCCCGAAAATTTTCAACCCACCCCCTCCCTTTAGTTTGAAAGATCAATCGATACAGGGGTCCCGTCTACATAATTTTAGAGAACATTCTTGAAGCTATCGTACGGTTCATAAGCGTAAGTAGCGCTTCAATTATCCCTCAAATCGAAAAGGACTGCCTTCGCTCAACCTGCTTCTATGAGTGACTTGGCGGCACTTCTGCGGCAACGACAGTTGCTAGCATCAATGCTGCATTAAAGGAGACCCTTATCAACGAAAGCACGGTACGCTGTTGGTTCATTCGTTTTACGGAGGAACAAATGGACTTTGAAGGTCTTCCTCGTCCTGGCCAATCGAAGTCACTCAGCTCTGCTCAAGGCTATCAAGGAGGGCCTGGAAGTGAGTGTGCGCGATCTGGCGAGCAGGCTTGGATGCAGTCATCGCACTGTAGAAAACCATTTGCATGAGCTTGGTTACGGAAAATTTTTTAGCAAGATGGATCCCCCACCAACTGACCGACCGTGCCAGGATGAGCCGCCTGACCACCCGTCAGTCTCTCATCTCTCGCCCACGCCGCAAGAAGTTCCTGGGAGATGTGGTTATCGGAGATGAGAGTTGTGTGGTTATCGGAGATGAGAGTTGAACCGTAACGCAGTGCAAGCTAGCCGAGCTGAGCTGGGACACCATAGCTCAACCACCCTACTTTTCTGACCTAGTCCCATCTGATTACCATTTGTTCCGTCTTACTAAGGCTTTCCTTCTCAAAAAAATCTCTCGCTAGATTTTATGATTTCAAAACGGCGGTTGCTGAAGTCTTCTACTCCCAAACCCCGCATCTCTGAGAGATGGCAATCAGTTTCCTGCCCAATAGGTGGAGCATGCTCATAGCCAGCAATGGTGATTATATTGCTGATTGAGTAAATTGTTGTATAAAGTTACTGTAAAAACAAGAGAAAGGATGGAAATTACGGTCATTACTTTCTCGCCAACCTAATGTCTTCGCTCCTTTCAGTAGTAGCCCTAAAAAAATGGTGAAGGGAAACAGAAAACTCACATCTCCAGAAATCGGCTTCTCCTGATGGAAGGCAATGAAGTAGAAACTTGTTATATTTCCGTGACTGACACGCTTCACAATCTGTAATCATAAATTTAGAGAAAAGAGGTTAAAGAGGGTGGAAAAAAGGAACATTAATTTATCACAGTTGCCAGAACAGATTCAGGAAATAGAACGACTGCTATTCCCCTCCCATGCAGAGCTAAACTCGCTTGCTTAGACGATCTTCCACATGTATATTTGTGTGTCAGACTTCGCTCCAGGCCGTTCCAATGCATTTCTCATAGGAACCGCCGCAAACTGCGCACATCATGCATTCCCGGTGGCGGACCGCAGCTCCACTTGTAACCTCATCTTCTCTGGGACATCGCGCTCATTTTTAGCCTGGTGCGGTCTCTAGAGTCATTTCTGGATCAACCTTCAATGGCCTTATACCAATCTACATACCAATCCATAAATTTGGGTTTTGGAGGACATGAGCGCCAAATCAACTTTGTGAAATCAGTCGCAACTCTTCATTACCTAGCGAACAATGCCTTTTAAACTACTTATAGTTCGAGTCTTTCCTCTCAGAGAAATCAGACATCTATGCTATACTAATATCGTTGCTGACGCTGCTCGATTGCTTGCCAAATGCAGGTGCACAGTGCCCTCAACCAAATAGGGGCGATTTGAATACGATTATTTCAAAGTCACGAATTCCTTGGATTAGATAGGTGGCATTTTATAGACAATCAAGACCAAAGTCTACTCCTATAGCTGTGCAAGTTGCATCAGTGCTTCGTCGAGCTCATTTTTTAGACCCCATTTCATCCATGTTTGTATTGGACCTTACTCCTTTGGGAATGTGGGTTGAAGATGAAATTTTCTTTACCGGGATTGAAAAAAACCAGCATGGCGAATTTCAAATCGAATTTTGTAGCATTTTTGCGACCTTTCCCAGTGCGAAAGACGGTGGCAGGTGCAGTGGGAGTTTCGGCGACGCGATACGCAGCTCCTAGCCCATTCTCCAACACGCTGAGTCCTACAATCTCGTCATTACAAAGACGAGGTTCTGCAAGTGCCGCTCCACCTTGTTTCATTCTGAAGCGGCATAACATCAGAAACTTCTGGGCACCGCTGTGGGATCAAAAGGCCACATGGTGACACTGACCTTGGCGAAGGTAAAGAACCCGAGCCGGCACCACTCCACATTCTTACAGGAATGGCGACTCATCAATGACCACACGGCCAATGTGAATAGTTCGTGGTGGCCTGCGAGCGCACCGCATGCAATGACGCGTGTGCACTGCTGGTAGTGCTCCAGCAGGCAACCAGCTGATATCGATCGCCAGCTCGCGTCATGGCGGGCGGTGCGCACGCACGCCAACACGAAATATACACACCATATGTTATCTGCATGTTCCCTGCGCGCGCTATAGCAAGACTGATAGGGAAGTGCCTGGGCAACCTGCTGAACCGACGGTTTCGCAGCGCCCGAGACAAGGTTGCCAACCGTGGCATAACCTAAGCTAATAAATTTCAAAGTCATTGTCATTGGGAAACCTATTTCATTTCCTACCAAATGGAATGTTTTTGAATGAACATTTGAACACTCGGAAGCTCGAGCCGATGGCGCTCAAAAATTTGAAAAGTGGAGTATTCGAAAATTCGAGGATCCCCAGAAAGTGAGGAATTTAAACTTCTGAAAATCTAGTGAGATCAAAGACTTCGAAAGTTTGAATATCCAAAAATTCGGCGCTTTATCCATAAATACGGTGCTCAAGAAATCGAACAGTCGAATACACGCGGTGGCGGTCAATTCTCTCTGCGTCACAGAAAACCGTTCGTTTGTTCTGCCGCGCCGCACCACCTATGAATTATACCTGTGACCGAATCGAATATATTCGTAGAAATGTTCGAATATTCGAATACTCGAATATTCGAATGACTCATTCATTCGGTTTTTCAAAAAAGGAAGACATTCGAACAATTCATTCATTCGACAATGAAGAAATACGGGTCATTCGAACAACTCATTAATTCGGGTTTTTCAAATCAGAGGTTATTCGAATAATTCGTTTATTCGACTGGAAAAAGTGCTATTCGAACAATTCGTCTGAATTTTTCAAAACATGTCAAGTCGAAACATTATTTTAATTGGAATGGGAACTTTTTGACCCATCGAGGGAGAGCAGCGTGTCGCTTACCAAAGGTTCGCGTGATATGCCTTGCAGGCTCGTTGCTGCCCCATCTCTCTCCAACAGATCGCCTCCTAATGTGGTATGCTTCCAGGTTGACCTTTGCAGGCGCAAATTATAAGGGACCAAGCCGCGAAGCGGCGCTCTGTCTCGGACCCGTGTGCCACGTTATCTACGGGTTACAGTGGGCGTCAATGGCGGTGACCCGTCTGCGGCCTCGAAATAAACGCGGCGCGACCGCGCCGCTCAAGCGAGAATCCTCTCCGGGACATCAAATTATGGGGTTTTCTTGATAGTCAGTTAGTTTTCTTATTAGTTACCATGAAATGTGATGAACAACTATCAAGAAAACCCAGATATGCCATTGCGGCGACGATTTCAGCGTGAGCGTAGCGGTCGCTCCGCGTGCTCTTCGAAGCCGCAGACGGGTCACCGCCATCGACGCCCACTGTAGCTGAACCCTGAGAAAGTTAACCCGGAGGTAGCCCAGACACGCCGCGCTTCGCGGATGACAGTGATTTTCTGCGAGTCCACTTCACTAATTTTTCTTCGTGCAAGGGTTCGGAATAAGGATCTGCTCACCGGCTAAGTTGGACTGAATCAGCTTCTCAGGTGAATCTATTTGCTGACGGGATTTTTGATGCCCCTTCCTCTCAACTAAGTAGTCTTCGGCCCTTCTCGTTTCAATACTGTTAGGTAGTATCTTTTTTAGAAGTTTTGTCCCGGCGTTTTGAAAGGCCCCTTCCTAACACTTTCCTCTTTAGTTTCTGCTGGTATGCAGAGGGAAAACGAATGTGCCAAAAACTATAAGGGATTAAAGCACATTTGAATAACTTCACTTCCTTCATGGTTATTGGCCTTAAATCTGGTTCACCCTCGGGTGGCAACCACCGCGTGGCTGTCCCGCAAAACTCCCTCAGTGGTATTTTTCATGCCTTTCTGGTCTTTCACAATCTCCCTCAGGTTGTAGTCAGGCCATATATTTTGAAGAATTGTACAAAGAAGTAGTGGCCAGACTCTGCCTCTGCTGGTTGAGCATTGAAGCGGTCTAAAACAGTCCCATTCGAGCTTGTCATAGCTTAGATGCATCGCGTATGGAGTTGTTTGGGCTTTCAAAGAAAGAAGATGAGTAAATGAAGGATGTTCCGGCTTCCTTTTTTTAAATTTGTTCACCTGAGCTCTAAATGTGCTTGCATTTCAAATATATTGACGGCAGGCATGCTAAATCTTCGCTCCCAGTTTCCTTTCTCGGTGATTTGTGTAATATTCTTCCTAATATGTGCTCGAAATCTCCGCCAATCCTTGTCTTACCTTACCCTTTAACACAAGAACGCAAAAAACCCGCATCCCCTCGACTCTCTCAAGTGATGAGTCACCCGGCGACATACAGACAGGATTTCGCACATTGTGAAAACTGGAATATTCGAACAATTCATATTTCGAGTAAATAAAAATCGGTAATATTCGAATTATTCAAAGTTCGAATATTTGAAAAATCGTCGAATATTCCCAAGTATACTATGAATAGGTAAGTATAAGTTCTGCGGCGCGGCTGAGCAGACAGGCGGTTTTCTATGACGCAGGAATGATTGGTCGCCCCTGTAGGTGGAATACCCTGCGAGTGAGTCTCATCCAACCTTCACTTTATAGTCGAGCCTGGGGGAAGCCATTACTGGGA
>JARK01000244.1:46741-62044 GCA_000688135.1 Ancylostoma ceylanicum | reverse complement strand
GGGGGGGGGGGGGGGGGGGGGTGGAAGTTGCCGCCTGAGAAGGAATCTAAAAAAGTAAAGATGTTGTGTCAAACATCCATGTATTTTCTATTTTTTCTATAAAATATCAGTAATTTTCAGAAACTGCAAGAGAAATCAGAAGCAAATTCAGACATGTAAGAGTAAAAATACTGCTTGAAAATAATTAGACATGCCACTTGAAACGAATGCCTGGATGAGAATCTACCCGGAAAAATAGGTTTTTTTTTGTAACTTGAGCATCTACTCTCAGAAGCTAAGATACCGCTTCAAACACGTCTTCCCTCTACGAGTAAGCACGACATGCAGAGCCACAAGAAAAAGAAACTTGTTCCATATGTGCAGTCAGAGTGAAAAATTGAGACGCGGACAAGTAGGGTCTGAACCGTGCCTCGTCACGGGCGCAATATGGAGTCTTGCTAAGATGGCGGGATCTTAAGCGCTAGACCAAGATTTGCCGTCTTAAACACCGGGCAATAACTTTAGAGTGCTTTTGAAGCGAAGCCGAAATTTTTTGTCAGTTGGACGATTTTCAATATTGGAACGCGTTTTTCAGCTTTCATTGAAATCCTTTTCCAGGTGCGAGGTTGCCAACGTGCTTAGCTCGCGATTGTGCGTCGACTTGTACATGGAAACGGTGTGGACCTTTGCTGGGAAGTCCAGAATGCTGACAGGTGAGGATGCTATAACGGACATTCCCAACGCTTTCGTCTGCGTCTCTTCAATTCGCGTAATGCCTCGTCAGACCAGGTGAGAATGCCCGTTATAGCATCCTCACTTGTCGGCATTCCAGACTTCACAGCAAAGACCCATCCTGCTTCCAGGTAGCAGGAAACGCGGAGTCGTGAGCTGATTATAAGTGCGTTGGCAACATTGCATCTTGAAAACGACTCCAATGAAATGTGAAAACGCTTTCAAAAATTAAAGACCGTCCAACTTTGGATATAATTTTCGGCTTTGTTTGAGGATGTTTTCCACTATTTCAAAGGCAAATCTTCCTTTGTTCCCCAGAAACCTCGCATCTGCGGAGCTTCATTAGTGCGCCTGTGACGGGCGCGGCGCGGACCCTACTTGTCGCGTTTTTTTTTTTCACAAATTAGGCGCCTAATTTTGAGGTTCTTACTAAATCTGTAGAGGAAGTTGTAAGTCGGCATAGGCTGCTCACTTGCAGGGAAATGGCGCCATATGTAGGGAGAGGTTTTGAGCTTTTCTTGAAAATACTCATTCACACTGAGGCTTTTGTTTCGGATGACGCCGTGGTATCTCTTAACATTTTCAAGTTTTACTCTTCCTCTTTTCTTGTTAATAACAATGTCTTCAGAAGACTCCGGCGATTCTTCAAGAAAACTAATGTCAAATTTTGATGAAGATGAATGTTCAGGACTGAATTCTCACTCAGGATTATACTTCAGATGGCAGCACTGCATAGCATTACGTGGGGCTCCCGGCCCTCTGTGACCAAATGTTGTGGCTCCTTAAACCCTTCCCATATTCTCGAAAAAACTGGTGTAAAACTTCAAAATGGCGTAGACGTGATAATCCTTTAGTTTTTTTTTTTCATTTTATTTTCAGTTTTCATTTTTCCATTTGATTTGAATTTAATGATTTCTATACTTCATCACTTCAAACAGTACGTAGGAGACCCCCCCCCCTCCCTTCTCGGTCGACCCTTCGCTAAGCGACTTTCACTTACCTACGATTTTTTCTCAGCAACCTTCATTTCTATGGACCCGTTCTCACAAAACTATTCCGCCCATGCTCGGATATTCGAGAATTCGGTGGTCCAAGGTATAACCCGCTCTGCTGATAGAGAGTAAAAACATTTCACAACTTTTCTTTTCCACGTAGGCGCTGGCCTTCAACTAATATCCGCTCCTTAGGGTCCACCGCAGTTATTCATTCTTCCAGAGCAAGGTTTACATGGGTAACAGTGTGGGACTCACCAGAGGGACTCACTTCCATTCTGACCGAAGTCGTCATTCAACCAACCAAAGAACATACTAGGAAATCAAAAGCCGTTGACTGATGTTCATGAGGTTGCATATTTGAGCTACTCCATCCGTTTTTTTTTTTGTTCTCCAACCTCTTCAAAATATCCCTTTTCTTTCGACTGCATTTCCACGGAATACCTGTCCAACAAGTCATAATGTCTGCGCTGAGGTGTTCCACCGCCTCACATGTGGATTCTACGCCATGGATGCTGCATGAAGAGTCTCGGAACATCTGAATAAGCTCCATATAGCTCGGCGGCCAGATGCGGAATGCGAAATACGAGAAAGTTTCTCAGCGAGTACCGTACTGCTTTGAAATGACGAGTTTCTTCATATTAAAATGCGGTTTTTGTTAGCCAGACCGGTAGCAGAACCGCCACTTTCTTTTGAGGGAGTGAACGAGGCTATAGGATAGCTTTTAGGAACTTGAATTTCAACCAAGAGTGATTCCCCGCAGTATCTAAGGTTATAGATGTCATATATCTTGTAGGCATCACATTTCATAGGTTCTTCGAGAATCTCAAAAACGTCCGGGAGACTAGATGGAGCCTTCAACCTGCACTCACGTAATTAAATCCACATAAGACGTGTTCCCCTACCGCCTTGAAGAAGTTTTGCACTTGCTATGCGCTCATAGAAGAGGTGTGGAATGAAATCCGCACATTGTTAAGAGGATGACTGATGAAGCTGCGGTTCAGTGGACGAGAGAATTTATTGCGGGAAAAATGTGGTGCTCATGCGCCGAAAAAATTTCCTTGCTGTTTTCATCGCGAAGGGACGCTGATTAAAGAACTCTCAAGGAAAAACTCCAGTTCTTCAACCCAATATGCTTTGTGAAGCCCTTGAAGCCTTCTGGGCTGCTCGTGAACAAATAAGAGAGTGCAATGCAGGTATCCTCTCCCTTCTTCTCTCTGCTCGATACCCACGCGTCAGACATCGATTTTGAAAGTGGGCCTTCTGGGTCTCCAAAAATCCGCAGACCCTCGCCATACCAATGAGGAGGGGGTCGCAATAGTAGAGCTATACGCCACGGACGCTTTCAAAATCCACAGGGTCGCCTTCATTTTTTGCTTAAATTCAGAAGATTCCGCCGCCGACGGAGAGTACCAGTGTCCTCATCTCTTCGCTGAATGTATGCCCATTGTCTCGTCGAGTTTCTCAACCGAATTTCTACGAGATTTTGTTTGTTGGCTGCTCTTTGGCACGAATCCGGATCCTGAGACGTACATATAGATCTTATAGCCTCCAAAGTAGTTACCTTCACTTGAATGTCCCTGTTAACCTTCCGATCCGCAAACGCATCGTTGAAATTTGTTGGTTGTCGTAGGTGTAAGGCGTTAGCTGCGTTAAGTGCATCTCCAACGACAAGTGACAGTCTCCGAGCGATTTCAGAATCACTTTCACGGACGATAGAAGCTGACAGCTCTGAGTGCTTATAAATGTAATGCTCAAATGTATTTATTCAGCTGACTTCAATCGTCACATAGCACTCACCAATTACAACGCAGTAGAGCGAGGGAAGTAGTGACGAGTTTCCAATGGTTTCGTCCCCTGAAGATGATTCTATATGAGAACAAAATTGGGTATACATAGGGCTGACTATAGCAATAATTCAAGGCGATACGAAGCTGACGGCACTTCACCCCGACATCCTGTTAGGGATCCATCAACGCTGTGCTGTCCGGCTGCATGCTGTCCACTTCATTTCTATTTATAGTTTTTATGGGCATTTTTGACGAAGGGGTTGCGGCCCTCAGCCATGAATTGCTAATCGAATGAAACATACATATCTTATATCCTACAAGTTATCAAGTAAAACTCCCAAGGTTCTGTTGTTCGGTAGGATCATCAGGAAAAATAAATCCATTTCGGAAATCTATGGCGGAATTCACGAAGGTTTACGAGAACGCTCAGCCAACCTGTTTTTCTAAGATGAACGAGTTATCCGGGTAGAAATGAGTATGCTCTATTCGAGATGTTTACTTTAGTTGGGGTGATAAGTTAGTTATGATTAGTCAGCGTAAAGATAACTAGTTAAATCACATTTTGCTCGAGGAACTCGCCCAATCCGAAGGAGTAGGTAGCTGAGGACCCTCATGAGAACGCTCGTGAATTCCGTCTTGAGTTTCGTTCTCATTTTAATTTCCTCTACTCATATCTCCGTTCCTAGTAGTGAAGTATCGCCATGAAGTTTACATCTTGGTTGAATGTAGATGGGTACATGGATGAAAAATTTTTTATTCGACGATCTTTTGTCATGTCTTCCAAATGAGAAAACGATTCATTAGAGTTATGTGTTGCTTGTTTAATTAGTACTACATCATTGTTGATTATGTTACTCATGCGTTACTAAATATGTTAATTATGTATTGTTACTCTGATTTCGTGCTAGATGCTTATTCTATCTCCACCTTGAGTAAAAGGTACAGTTGAAAGGTATGCTAAAGATACTACAATTTTGTATTGCTTCAACGACAACTGCCTAACATAGTTAAATTAGTATCAAATTTCTGCAGAAATACCAGAAACGCAAAAGAGTACCAGAATATTGTTTCCTTCCCTCTTTTACTGGACTTTAGTCATTTCATAACTGCGGAAATTTGAGAATTCGGATGTGCATTTTGCTATTTATTGCAAACGGTACGAATATGTAAACTAGTATTGATAGTGAGCAAATTAAGGTGTAATACGCTTGAACCCGATTATTGTACACTCAAAATTGGCATTGTAG
Source organism: Ancylostoma ceylanicum (assembly GCA_000688135.1). Lineage (NCBI taxonomy): Eukaryota > Metazoa > Nematoda > Chromadorea > Rhabditida > Ancylostomatidae > Ancylostoma > Ancylostoma ceylanicum. Next base: position 57,304 of record JARK01000244.1, on the reverse strand, counting down.
GTGAGTGTACCAGGGAAAAAAGGCTTCAATTGGTCTTGGATATCTGCTCAAACGTCTTGAATGCTCACTCAAATCCAAGGTGGAATGGCGATAAATAGCCAGCCGAAGAGGGGTAACAAGCAATTTATCTAGGTCTCGAATTTGGCCCTTTGATAGTGGATAGTCTATTTACTAATCTGTTCTTTATTTGTCAGTTTGATCCTTTATCCATTCATTGGCTAGTCGCGCACTAGAAAGTGTGCGCTAAAAATAAATGTATCCACAAGCGTTTGAGCCGAGTAGAAATGTCAGAGCTACGTATCTAGGGGGTCACAAGAAAGTACGAAAATATTCGGAACCTTATTTCGTTTGCCTTTCCATAGAGTTCTGTTTAGTGACCGCCACTAAGCCATGCAAAGAAATTCTTAAAAAAAAGATAACATTCTATTCAAAATCTCGCGGTTTTCACCGGAGATTTGAAAATGAATGGTCAAGTCCGGAAACGCTATGTTAGTATTATAGTACTGATGCATAGAGCTGGTGCGAGAAGCATCGTTTTGGCTTGTTTTGGCACGGATCGGTGAGTAAATTGAGAAATTATGCGCTGCAATGTGCAAATTTCCAGGGAACATCGCGAAAGTCCTTCTAATCGCGATGACAACGCTGTAGGCTGTAGAAGTCTCTAAGTTTCATCGTTGGCTGCTGTATCCATCACTCCGCAACTTTTACCTCGTATTCTCTCCGAAATTGCCAATGTCTATTATTTTCGTTAAATGATGAAAAGATAGAGAAACGCAGCCAGACTTTCATGTACTACTCTGTGAAAATCCAAGCACTACGAAGCTATGCTAGAGGGAGTTTCGAAGAATGGGGCTTACTCAATACCACGCTGGACGATTCGCCCCGCATTTTCAGAGGGGGTGCTATAAATCACCTAACGTAACAATGACTTTGCATCGGAAAGACAGATTTACTTTCACCACGCACTGCACTTGAGACCGAAGAAAAACTGAATGATTCAATTGCTTTTACTAAAGATTAAGAGACCAATTCGGAAAATTCGAAAACCACGGAACTACTGCTCTTCTTGTGTTTCTTCTTCATGACTTTTTATGCCTCTTTCCTCAACATCAGAATTCAAAACCTGATAGAAATCAAATTTTCCAAGTCGAAACCATTTAATGCATTAACCACTGATTAGTATACTACGCTGCATACCGCTGAATTCGTCAGTTAGGACCTGCACAATGCCTGACGAACGCGCGACAAGGCCATGAAAACAAAGCTCTGCTGCAATGCAATTGGGATTCCGCTGTCTCGCAAGAGAGAACCTCACTTTTTAGTCCTAATTTTTTCGTCTGCTAGTGGCGATGATGACTGAGAGCTCTTTTTTCTGTTTTTCATTCCAGATTTTCTTCGTAGCGAGAGCTGCCTTTGCGATTTTAAGCTCGCGTTGGGACTGAAGTAGCCAGTTCGCCCTCAAAGTCCACACGATTTCGAGAGGCTAAGCGGCCAAGCAGGGGCAACTGGCCAGCTAGGCGTTAATAATCAGCGACGAACTTTACGCGTTGGAATCCCTGCCAGCATCGCTAATTTCCTCAAACAAGCTCGTAGTCACTAGTCAGCCGTTAATGAATTGCAGCCCTGAAGTATCGATCTCGAAGGACACCGAGAACACTCTTCTAATGAATTCGCCAAGTGTCACTGGGATGTCCACATGTCCCCAGTAATGCGTTTTGACCGTGCTGTAGCACACTTACCGACGGGGAGTTGACGATACTCGTAATGCCTGCCAGTGCGTGCACGAGAAGTACCACCGAGCGCCTCATGCCTCTTGCATGTTTAAACAAAGCTACAGCCTCCCTCTCTCTCTGCATCGTTGTTCCGTAGCACGTCACCACCAACAAAACCGTCACACTGAGAACATGCTCGCTTCCTCGTTGACTAATGGTCTTCACTGGACTCGGGTTGTCGTGGATTCTGATCCGCATGCCTCAAAATTTTCTCCATCTCGCTTACTCATGTCTAGTCCAGCAGTATCCTCCTTAAGCGGCCGTGGATGATTGTAAAATGATCGTTTTCGCCAAAAGCTGGAAGAGTGGAATGTAAGGATAAGTGAAATTCCTGTTTCGGAAGTTCGAAACTTCTTGAATACTGTTGTAATGCAAACATCTGAATGATAGACCTCTCAAAGATTGACATTCACTGAGTTATACTAAGTCACACGTGATGTTTTATACCCCTGAACCCCTCATATTTCGAACTTCTCTCAACTCCCTACTCCCGAACATCTGGTTCTAGGCAATGCTTCCGCTCACCCCTAGTGTTCGCTTCACAACCTGCAAGTCATTCACTCGAAACAAATAGGTGTGAAGGAACATTTCAGCTTTTTACGAGCTTCGGAAAGGGAACTAGCTGACAAATACACTTCAGGAAATGCGCATTTCGCATGTTTGCTGGAAATTTCACCAGTAGCAGCCATACCCTGTGGAAATAGACACTGCGGCGATATTTCTACAATTTTTCGTGCGGCTCACAGGGCAAAGACGGTGGGACTGAACTTTGGCGCCAGTACTCACAAGCAATTACTCACAGCGAATTACTGCGAATGTACTGCTTCAGCGTTACTGTGAATGTATTACTGCGTGCGGAGCATCTAAGCCGTGACAGCGCGAGGCAGCAGGCGCATAGTGCCGGGAGGAAGACCACAACTGCGAGAGCCGGCCGCGCTGTTGTCGACTGCGTTTATGTGCGCTCTCTATTGCGCGGAGTGGCTGAGCAACTCGATGCAACTCAATATCGCGGGAGTTTGCCGCGTTCGAACGCGGGCCAAGCGACACGACAGTAACGGAGCTCACTCACCGCTCGGCGACCGCGAGCCTACTGGCAGTAACTGTAGAACGAACCTTGAGCGGCAGCGGCGTGGAAGAATGGGAGGAGCGTGAGCAGCATCTTGTTTTCGTGGAGAACCAGCGCCAGTTGCTGGAGATGATCTGCGGGCAGCTCGGTTTCGTGGCCATCGTTACCATGGCGCCAGCTCCGCACGCCTTCAATCCCGACTTTTCGCCATTGATTTCTCATCTGCATATGCAGCAATCAATACGGCTATGCGTTCGTCTACTACAAGGCATAAACCAGATGGCCTGGCTTTCCCACACTTCACTACTCTCACATGTTTATTTGCGGCTGCGAAGACTGCCTCTCCCTCAACGAGTATGCACTAATACTCCCAACTGAAATGGCCGTGCCTCTCCTGACTGCATCCTGTGCATTTTCAATGAGATTTGCTAATTCGCAGTCGATTCGCGTAGAACAGCTGTGCTGTGAAAGTGCTCTGGCGATAGCCGCTATAGATTTCCTTCCCAAATACGTATTGCTCCCTCGCAGTATCAGTTTCGCATTTTCCCTCTCCAGCGGCCGCGGGCCTCTGCGCTTCAGACGCAGGTCTGCGGAGCTAGAACGTCGCCAGAAACAGCGTCCCGTCCAGGGCCGCTTCAATGAGGAACAATGGACGGAGAGCAAAGTTTGCAGTGCTCTTCTCGGCCCTGCTACCGTCGCAGCGTTTGTAGCCCTTTCACGAGGGTTCGGGCCTGGTTGTGTACCGGCCGCGGCCACCCGACGGCTGCTTGCCGAAGGTCCCTTTTGAAACTTCCCGATAATTAGGAGACTCGTTGAGAGAATCGATCCCCTACCACTGCGCACTTGCCTCAATGCCATGCGAAACAGCGCTCACTCTTCGCACGGAGGAGCGCCTTATTCTCGAGTTCTTTACTATGGCGAATCCGCTCCGTCGTCTGTTCCCACAGCAGCCACAGTCATCTGTATATCCCTTTTTTTACGACTTCTTCCGCGAGCAGCTCGTTCTGTAATCATGTGAATGTTTGTATTTACATAAACGCTTCTTGGTTGGCGATGTTTGTCGAATAGAACATCCTTTCGTTGCTTTTTATATGTCATGCAATTTTATCGGTTTTTTTTCTTTGAATCATTCTGCTTTTTCACTTCGTACTGATCGCCCAATGCATACAACACAACACTACTTTTTTGAAGTTTAGCTTTGTAAAATTGTTCATTCCATCGAGTACAGCCCTTCTTTGAGTGCCGGTGTTTCTGTCTCAATCCTTCGCAGCAGCGGAGTCTTGCCTTGACAGCGCTCGGGATGCATCTCCCTTTCGTTCGATACTGCTCCTCACCTTCCTCCCCGTCGTTGTCAGACATGGGCACTAATCTAATCGCTCAGCTCGAATGACTTGCCAGCTGATGATCTGACGCAGACGGCGTAGCCACCTATTTCTGTCGTCGTGCAGCTTTTACTACACACCATCCTGTTGTTTTCGGCACCTTTTTCCGTCGATAACCTCTCGCTTCGTCGATTTAAGTGCAGAGCCAAGGGAAATAAGCTTCAGAGTCCTTTCTTCCGATTTTTTACGTCGCGTAAAACCGATTCGATGAAACTATTCACAGTGAGGATTTTCCTGGGAAGGTTATTTGAAGAAATGTTGTTTGATAAGCTAGCAGAGCTTATGCGAATCTACGTCTTTCTGCGATTTGAAAAAAAAAATGTAAAAACAGACGTTGAGAACAACAAATGCTGTGAAAATTGCCTCACTCAGCGGTTTGCACTCCGCAGTGGCTTCTTTCTTCCTCTTTTTTTTCGAGTCATCAGTAGGGGTCCACGTTATCTCTTTCGTCGTCTAAGGCGTCACGTTGACGCGGATCTTATTCCCTCAGGTAGTAGTTTTATACTTGTCGCGATACTGTATACTTTGTGAATTTCTTTTTAATTTGGAAATATGGATAATATTACACGACATCTCGTCATGATTGGAAGCCAGCCGTTTTTTTTTCAATGCAACAAAAATGCACACTCATTGTACAAGTACTAAGCTAAATCCACTGCCACATTGAAGCGAGATTTTTCATTTCCGTTTATATGTATCGTTTCCTGGATAACGCTGCAGCAAACAGCTCGAAGCTGGCGCATGTTGTCTATCTAAGAATTTTCAGCTTCTTTTATTTTGTTTCTTAGCCTCTAATTTGAGGAATTTTTTTACATCCGCGATGTTTCGGTAGTATCCCTAAAGTGCCTGCAACAGCAACCACCTCAAGAGCCGGAAGATGTGCTCTGCAAATTACTCCGCAATGTATCAACAGTTCGATAGGTGTAGGAGGGGGATACGCAGGCATCCCAGCAATTGAAGCCGCATGTAATTCCGGCTCTTAATCCCAGAACGATGCGGAATTGGGGTGCTATCTGAGTGCGGTTCGGTTGCTGTTCGCTTACTATTCAGCCGCTATCTGATTGCTCTTCGATCCGGGTGCGGGATGCCGATAGCAATTGAATGCTGAGCGAATAGCAACGGAATGGCAATCGGACAACATTCAAGCAGCAGCCCCTCCCCTTTTTGAGAACTGGACCCGAAATGACATACGCTTTCAGTCGCTGGGATGCCTGAAAAGGTGAGGTTGCGGAATGCGGCGTTACTCCTCCCATGCACTTTTAAAATATGTAAATGGAGGCGCATGAAGAGGGGAATTGCTGGAAGGATGGCCTGCTCCTTTGTGACGTGAGATAGTTGTTTAGGATATTAGAAAGTCTACGGACACTCACCGCCTACGCGTAGCGTCGAACTGGGGTGATGTTAAGATGTTAGAGCGAGACCACCAGGGAATGGATTCGGTCCACAGAAGCCACTTCACTTTGAGGATGACCTGACAGTGACGTTGATTCCCCGTTTCCGGGGGGAGGGGGGCAACCTTAGACGGCTCCATTCTTAAGTTAGTAGTTGCGACATGCCCGCGGCGTCATCGGGTGGTAAGTGTACGATTATTCAGCGGGCCATCGCTAGGCCGCTATAATTGACTAAGCGCAGCGTAGGACGAAAAATCGAGTAATACTGGTTCAATCAAACTCCACTTTTTTCAATATATATTATCTGCTAGCTCTTTCAAGTTTTCCTCACCTCTATCAAGGTATTCCGAATACGCGAATGATCTCCAGAATTTGTGGGAATCATGACGATGTAAGAATTAATGAAAAATTCACTAATTTGTGCTTATGGGAAGGGAATACAGCTGGCACGGCCAGCATACTGCTTGGTCTTCATAGGCTATGAAACTTTCTATGAAATGGCACAGCTAGGGTACTGACGCTTCCTTTCACAATTCTTGCAGAATCCAGGGACATTGATGAAGAACAGCCAAGGATTTTATAGTGAAGTTCCACTACTGGCTAAAAAGTCGAGCAGCTCTCGTCTTGGATGTCTTTTTAATGAGCGACACGTTCAGCTATTGATGCCCTTGAAGAGTGTGACCACAAATCTTCACCTTGAGTCAATCCTTCACGGCTAGAAATAGACACCGCCTCACAACTTTTGAAGCGGTGAAGATCTCCTAACAGTGGCCGGATCGCTACCATGTGAGCTTGATTTTATGTATATACAAGTGTTCCAATGTGATTGTGAAATAATGTGTGCATATGTCAAAGAGATCTGCGTTATAACGCCGTTATCTTGGGATTTTACTCGTTAATTCGCAGTTGCTGGCACTTGGCGAGGTGATAGCTTTCTTCTTATGCTTCATGTAGTCCAGATGTTACATCCTCGGCAGCTTTTTCGTACCTCTCGCCTTCAACATCTGTTGCTGTAATGCTATTAAGATAAGGTGCACAATAAATGAAGCTTTGGAGAACGAGGAACAACTACGGTCCAGTTCACTGGGTTTTTTCCTTACCCATCTTTGCCCACAAAACCGCTGCAATGCTTGTATTTTTGTGTTTTCATGCTCTACTCATTCGTTTGTCTTGGTGTTCGCAGTTAAAATTCACATCAGAGCACAGTCGAAAGCTTTTGTTGCAGACGGTCCTTTCATCCTTTCTTCAGTTGTTGTCTTTTTCTATTTTTCTTTACTTATGGCTGATCTACAAACATTACACTGCAAGTTACAGTGATGCCTTTTCATTAGTGACTTTAGCGGGTACTCTAGCTTTCCAAGGCTTCTATAAGGGCTCTTATTCCTCTCAATTGATACTCGACAGTAGCGTCATTTCTTTCATCAATCTGTGAAATCTGTCCATTCGATTTGTACGCTATATTTTGTAGATCAGGCGGATTCTGTCATCTTCTTTGGAGGCCTAGGTTTTTCGAAGTGCACTATGTTCCGTTGCATTTCCAAATTTCTCCATTTTTCTTTCCTTTTTGACGTTTTTTTCAACGAATCAAGGTGAAACCAGCGAGCGCTAAATGTTGAATCGTTGAAACATATTGCTACTAAGCCCCACTGACGAAGAAAAAAAGTGAACACCAACTGTTGCATTAATATTATCTCAGAGCGATAAAACAAGCGAGCCAGTGTCTGCAGGGTACACGCTGCAAAATCCACCTCCGACATTTATTTTGTTGTTGTTAACCTAGGATTATTCTGCTGAAACTAATCTACTGATCGTATTTGTTTGTACATATGCATTCTCACAATTCGTTACATGGGGGCCGTATGCACGCTGTTTTTTTAGCATTTCAAGGTCTGATCAGTATAAATATAGTACACCAAAGACCGAATAAGAATCCAATAAACCTATTAATTTGATCATCAGGTCAGAACCCAATCCATGAAATTCGGTTGAAAAAAAAACAGAAGACCCCCAATCCCCCCCCCCCCTTATAACACCTCAATGAAATCCGAAATTTCAACTTATTCGAAATCGAATCTTCGAGTTCGAATGCATTTGCACTGCTAATTATAGGGCAATTTATACTAAATGCGACTTGCATGCGACTTTCAGACGCAAACATCCATTTGCGGAAGAATTTTTTTGTGAAGACCGGTCAACGCGGAATGAAATTCTCAGTGAAAAGATTGCGCGGCCGTCGCGAGGTCGTGGACGCGTGCGACTCAGCTGCGACTGCGATGCGACTGGTCCCTATTCTCCATCATTTAGTCGCACGCGCGTAAGTCGCACGCATCCATTATAAATTGCCCTTATATTACGCACCCATTCATTACATGAACTTGTTATTCGCTTTTGAAAAAATGGCTTATCTAACTAGTGCATATTGGTGCACCTTCTTCTTTGTTGTTCACATCAGGGGTGAACAAAATTCCGTTTTCGGAAATCGTAAGGTTCCCTTATTCTGGTGTCGACCAAGCATTTGCCTTCTGGGTTTCAGGAGAATTGGCGGTAGAGATAAAGTGGAAAAAGGTGATAAATCTGAGTTCTGCGAAGTCATAGATGCTGTTTCTGTCAATCTAAATTTCTAACATTTTATGATTTCCTCAGCTTTCGACTTCCGGTCTTACCTGGTGTGGGTCATGATGAGGCGTGGAAGGGCGGGTTATACCTCTGTGACTGGGTTATTCAAACGATGGGCCAATCACAGAATCATGGTCCGCCCCACTACACCTCATCATGACCCATACCCGGTCTTACCCAACCCTTCCGCTCATCACCAGTGCACATTGAACTCTGAACTATCGGCTTTGATTTTCACGATTTCACGGCAGCTGAGAGGGGGTTGCACTCGATGTTTTTTACCTCTGCTGTTCTATTCTAGGAAATGAATATCATGTTAAGTGGATGTTTACTTTGCCTTATAGCTTATCTACTAAGAGAGTCCATCTTTCATGTTCGTCCGATATCCGATTTACCTGATGCACAGTATTCGCATAGGCACCAAACAAATGTTCGAACATTCATGCATTTGGGTAATTTCTCTCTTCATAGACCGTTTCCGATTCCTTACCTTCCCCGTTTTGAGAGGCCTTCTGTTGCATTTGCATTTTTTCGTTACTTCAACGTGGATTTTGTTGCTTGCTAGCTTATATAATCGCTTAAAATGAGCTATGGATGCCCAATCCTGAAATCTACCTGATTCACGGTATTCAATCTAGAAACGTTTATGCGCCGAAATTTTCCCTCCCAGCGAAATCCGCGCGAAATAGTTTGGATATACATATGGGATAAACGGAAGAGTTCTTCACTGGAAATAACTTTTTCAATAAACGATGCTTTCACAGACGCAAATTACATTCTGGTTAAGAACTCGATGAGTTTCATCACAACGCATATTCACCCTATTAATGAATGCCTTCCTCTGAGCATGTTGACCACGAAGTTGTTTTCTTTAACGTATCGTATTGTATGCATAAATAGTGCTGCTTCAGCGAAGCACACGGCAGAAAACCACTGGTAACCGGAATAAATAAAAGCTTTCTTTAACATTCCATTACTAACTTTGAAAATAGCCGTAATGCTGATAACTCTTTGGTGCAGTTCCTATGATATTGCAGGTAATCTGGGGAAAATTGCTGGGATCTGCGCGTGCAAGTTTGTGGCAGTCTTTTCGATCGACTTTTTCTTCTCAGGATGTTGTTTATAAACTGTAGTGACACTTCTCGTGTATCCCCTCAGAAACATCTCCTTATGCTAAAAGAAGGAAACGATTCCGTATGAGGAAGCGATCTGGTTGCCTTTACAGAAGGATAACAAATGCCTTTTTGTCACCTCCGAGAGATGCGAACGAGTTCTCAATTCTTATTGATTATAAGAATTACGGGCATAACTAGTAAAAAATAGACCCATTCTCTGAATTAAATCGTTTTTCAGCAGATAACATGCTAGGTTTTTTATGAGAAACCGTGTGGAACATTGCTCCAATCGCAAAACGGCGGACGCTTTCGAATGTCTGCATTGAAACGGAAGGCTCTTCCGTGGATATGTTCCCAAATTAGATAAAATTGTGTCTGGATTACAGGATAGGAAAAGTCGCCACTAAGTACGTGGTTACATATCCGTCTGGTTCGCATTTCCAGCGGAAAAACTTCTTGGATACGGCCTCAAGGAGAGCTTCGCTGATCCCAAATGTGTTGAGGGGCGCAGACAATTCTGGCTACGATTTCGCAGAGAGAGAGAGAGAGAGAGAGAGAGAGAGAGAGAGAGAAAGAGAAAGAGAAAGAGAGAAGGAAAAGAAGAAAGGAAGAGAGAGAATGTGCTAAACGCCTGTTTTAGTGCCATTTAGTTGATTTTGGTGAAAGCTTCGCCCTTGGCTGCATATTGTAGGCTATATTTTGTTGCAAACCACGCACCGACTCATTACCCTAAATTTATCAATCATATTCGCTAATCACTACCGACCCTACCCTTTTTGATTGCCCAGGTGCTCATTGACCATTCAATATTATGTACTCATAAAATGCAACGGTTGTCAGCTATTCTGTAATGAATAATTGTTGTAAAAATAACTTTGACGTGTTAGTTCTTCCCTTCCACTCACTACTCGCTACTTTCACTTGTTTGTTTTGCTAGCTTTTCTCTAAACCATTTTGCTCTTTCCCATTCCTATGTCTATAGCGAAGATCATTAGCCTCCTTACCACAATAGGATTTCCCTCATAGCATCATTGTAGGACTCACGCGGGTCGCCTCTGATCTCTTGAATGCCATGGACTCATCCTCCATCGGAATTGTTTTCTTCACAGAGCTTGAGGAACCTCTCTATAGTCTCTTTGTGATCCTCGGGACCATAATCTGATTGCATAGTCCACTCATATGTGCCTACTAATGAATAAGTAACATACTAATATAAAAAAA